>PVLD010008785.1:0-81471 GCA_004027595.1 Dinomys branickii
TTTTTGGTACTGGGAATGGAACTCAGGACTTTATGCTTTCCAGGCAGGTACTGTGCCACTGAGCTGTATCCCCAGCCCCTCTCTTGTTTCTTACCCTTACTTGTCAAAATCATTCAGTCAGCTATGGATTCCCTGGGAGACAGACACACCGCTACTCATCGGATGGCCCTGACCAGGTACTAACCTCTGTCCGATAGAGCCACCTCCCATGGCAAGGTAAATACAGATGATGATATTCTCTATTTAAAACTCTGCCACAGAGAACATCAAAGGAATGAAAAAAGCAGAACTTGGAGAGGAAAAATCAGTTTTCTTTCCTCCTAGCCATGAGCAGTTCCCTCCTCGAATTCCTCCTCCCTGCAGCTGCTGACCTCTGCTACAGATTAGGCTAACAGCTACATTCCTATAAATGGAGTCCTGTGATTTCCTGGTTTCTCAGGAATCTCCTTACCTTCAAGGCTGCCCCCTGGGTTGCTGCTGCTGAAGATGACAATCATATTTCTGTAGACCAAGTTCTGTGACATCACACAATCTGCTGTCTTTCAGGAGATACAGATAAGGTTGACAACTATGTTTCTATAAACTGAGGCCTATGACATCCTGGAATTCCTGATGTCTTCTTTCGAGGTTGTCAATACGTGAATAACTGCTTTGTCTCAGCTTCTGTAGCTTTGCTTGAACCCCTCTCTAGGTTTTACCAACTCCTTAAACAAAATGTGTAATGTAGGAGCTTTTTCTTTGTTCATTGCTCAGCCATGTTAGACACAAATCCACTGGGCTGGTGTATTCACCTAAAACCAGATAAATCCTCCTGAACCTCTTTTGGTCTTACTGGTTTCTTGAATTCTGCAACAGGATTGCCATGAGTTCGAGGCCAGCCTGGGCTTCATAGTGAATTCAAGGGCAGCCTGAACTACAAAGTGAGACCCTGTCTGAAAAATAAAAAAGGTTCATTTCAACTCGGATATTTCTTTGTTGATATTTTCTCTAGTTGTCAGTCTGTTTGTAACAGTATGGTATTGAGGTTTCCCACTATGATTGTGTTGATGTTCATGAGATCCTCTATGTCCAGAAGTGTTTGTTTTACTTTAAGAGTGTTTATTTTATGAAGTGGGGTGCCTCAGTATTCAGCAAATATGTTTATAATGTTTATATTTCCTGTTGAATTGTTCCTTTGACCTTCTTTGCCTCTTCTGATAAGTTTTTGCTTTTCCATTTTGCTTTTTGAGAAAGCATTTCTTTATGTAACCCAGGCTGACGTCAGACTCACAGTGATCCTCCTGCCTCAGCCACCTAAGCGCTGGGATTATAGGCATACATCTGGCTTCTGATTAGTTTTGACTTGAAGTCCACTTCTTCTAAAAATAGGATAGCTACTCCAGCTTGTTTGGGGTCTCCTATTTCATGGAATATTATTTTCCACCCTTTGATTTATAGTCTATGAATTTCTTTTTTGGGTTAAATGAGTTTCGTGTATGTAGTTGTTATGGTTTGTGTCTAAATGGCGCCCCCAAAGCCTCATGCAGTTGTGGGGATTTTTCAGAGGTGACTGAATCTAGAGTGTGTGATGCCGGGATTAAGGCTATGTGATCAGGTGATCACTCCACTGATAGGTTCAGCATAGTTCTGGTTAGAACTAAGGGTGTGAGTGCCACACCTGCGCCAGGGTGGGGAGCCTGCATACAATATGAGGGACAGGAAGAGTCTTCTCTCCTCCCTCTCGTTACTTTTGCTGTCTTCTGCCAGCATGAACTATTGCCCCTCTGCCATGTGCCACCTGCCTTGGAGCCAGCTGATGATGGACTAAAATCTCTATGAACTGTAATCTAAATGTACTTTTCCTCTTTTAACTTTGGGTGTTAGGTATTTTATCTTAGCAAGGACAGAAAAGTAATCCAGACAATAGAACACTGCTGGATTTTGTTTCTTGCTCCACTCTGCTGATCTGTGTCTTTTAATTGGGGAGTTGACACCATTCACTTTGAGAGTTATAATTGAGAGGTGTTGACTTATTCCTGTCACTGGATTTTTTTCCACTGCTGATTCCTTTTTGTCCTTCTGCTAAACTGCTTACAATTCTTGGTTTATTCATTCTATTATTCCTTTTGCCATTGTTGGCCTCACTGTCTCTTACATTCTTGAGAACATTTTGAAGCGCTGGCTTGGTGGCTAGAGATCCTACATGCACTCTTTCTAAAGGATCTGTCTGGGACCTTCCCAAGGGCTTTGTGGAGACTCTCCTACAAGACCAATTCATTCAGCCCATCAGTCAGGAACACTTAAGGCACACGCACCAGGAAGCCATCACCATTATCAGGATGAGGATTCCAAGGAAATAAACAACATTAAAACCTCAAAGAACTCGTTGCAGCAGCAGAGAGCAGCATGTGAACAAATCCTTGCAGCATAAAATGACTCCTCTTCTAACAGAGTTTTGTGCAAAGAGCTACAGGAGCTCAGCTGGTGAGAGGGCACTGCTGTAGTATGAGGAGGAAGGTACAGATTATGGATTGTCTTACCAAAAATACAGTTTTAAAAACTTAGTAGATTCTCCAGGTGAAGAAGAGACGATGCGAACTAAAGGCAGAAATCAACATAGCATGTATAAAGCTCAGAGTATGAAAAAATACTTCTATAGTCAAGGGAAATATTTTTTAATTATGCCACATTACAGTACAGGAATGTTAAGTTTTATTAAATGAATTTTTATTCGTTTTTTATGTGGTGCTGTGGGTGGAAGCCAGAGCCTCACGCGTGCTCAGCAGGGGGATCTGCTACTGAGCCACCTCTCAGGTCATTTTGTGCCCTCAATTGTCCAGCCTGGCCTGGAAGTTGGAATTCTCCTCCTTTGGTCTCCCCAAATGGCTGGAATCATAGGCTTGTGCCACTATACCAGGCTCATAGGAGTATTTTTTAAAATTAAGGTATCAGAAATAAAGAGGGAAGACAAGGCCTCGTGGCACACACCTGTAATCCCAGCACTTGGGAGGCTGAGGCAGGAGGATCGCCCTGAGTTTGAGGCCAACCTGGCCTACATAGTGAGTTCAAGGCCAGCCTGAACTATACAGTGAGACTCTGTCACAAAAATCAAAATAATATTAATAATAATAAAGTGGGGAAAATGCTAGATTCACAGCATAATGACAGATTATCGCCATGCAAACAACTCCAGTATGCCCTGGAACTCATTTTAGTAGGTAACACAGAATCATAAATCTAATTCTATAGGAGATGCCATGAATATGTAGAGTACAGCATTAGCTGTGAACTCCGTAGTTCCATGGGTCTCATGGCAGCCCTGAAGGTGTAGCAGGGTGTGTGTGTGTGTGTGTGTGTGTGTGTGTAAAGAAATTAAGAAACCCACATCTCTGTTTCTGGGAACAAAGCCTTCCCTTTCTCCCTTGCCTCCTGCTCCTCACCCCCTCTTTCAATCTCTAGGGAATTGTGACATCAGTCAGTCCCTGTAGTTTCTGTATATTTTCCCCAGACAATCAACATCTTTCACCAGGCCATATGGCAAGTCCAAAAGGCCAGTTCCTCCTGGGACTCCCATGTGACTCCACTAGCAGGGACCGAAAGCAACTCTTTGTCCCCTATAACACGCTGGGACCAACATGGCTGTTGGTCCTGCAAGGGCTTAGCAGGAGTGCGTGTCATCACGGAGCACAGGAGACTCTAAGGCTTAGGGGTCTAGGCCACTCCAGGAAGGACAGCACAGGCTCTTCAGGAAATGAAGTGGGGGGAGGAAATGAAGGGAACTAATATTTGTTTTTCACTATGTATGTAATTTTCTGCTAGTAATCTTGCAAGACACTTGACATTTAATGTTCACTGCAGCACTGCAACACAGATGTTATTGTTTCAGTACTGCAGATGAAGATATCCAATCACTCCTAACACAAGACCTCTAGCAAGTAGATCTTGGGCTAGGGATGTAGCTCACTGGCAAAGCACCTGCCTGGCAAGCTCAAGGTCCTGAGTTTGATTCCTGGCACCAAAAAGGAAAAAAAAAAAAAGAAGTAGATCTTATTTACCTAATTTATGTGGAATCAAACTATCCTAGATTATGTAATTACTGAAGAATTTGTATTTTAAGTGGTAAATGAACACAGTATTCTAGAATATTGACTCACATATTAGGGAAGTTCTTCCCTTTTAAATTTACTTTCTTTTCTTCTGATTATGGAAGAAAGGTGTGACATGGTGACACATCCCTGTGATCCCAGCCCTCTAGGAGGCTGAGGGAGGAGAATCATGAGTCTGAGCCCAGCCTGGGCAACTTAGCAGCTTACTAATTTAGAAAATTCCTGTTTCAAAAAAACAAAAACAAAAACGAAGGGCTGGGCACACAACAGTGGAAAGGCCCTGGGTCAGCCCTCTGTACCAGGGGAAAATAGTGCTTCTTGGCTTTTATTACTTTCATCGGGATATAATATTTGTACATATTTATGAGGTACAGTATGATAATTTGCTGCATGGAAACATGTAATGATCAAATCAGCGTAATAACCATTTCTATCTCTTCAAATATTAATCATCTCTAGCTATTTTGAAATAGGCCATAGCTCCTCAGGACAGTGACCCACTGTGCTACAGCCAAACTAAGCCCTCTTCTCTCTGCTTTGGGCCCATGTCCAGCTTCATTCTGCCCTCAGCCTGGCTGTCCCAGTCTTGAGTGGCCACTATGGCACCTGGGTCTCCTGTGAGACCGACTCTTGTTCCCACAGAGAGGCGAGGACATGCAGTGTGGTGCTCCTCCATCTGGCTGGTGGCGGGCCCCTAACTGAGAATGTCCTGGTTTGATGCTAGTGCATCTCTAACTCCCCCCCACACTCAGGCTCCTTCCGGGCACCACTCAAGGTTGAGACCTGGAGATTCCAGCTGACAACCAGCGCTGCTGTCCAGGAAGAATCTGCTCTCCCTGAATTTATGTTTTCCTAGTAAGAAGCGTAGCAAGTGGTGGCAGTGATATAAAGGCTAGCCTGCAGGCTAAGCTGCCCGCCTCTGGAGCCTCGAGCCCAGGTTCAGCACCTCGTAGAGATTTGGAGGGAGATGAGTCAGTTAACCCTCTTTCTGCACTTGTAAAGCAGTCACCACTTAATTAGGTTGGTGTGTAGATTCCACGAACTAAGTATCAGATTCTCATTCAAGCACTTAGGACAGCGTTTACAAGATGCGCTTGCTCCACAGGTGTTCATCATTATGAAGCTTAAAATAAAATGAACTCACCGAAGTCAGGCTCTCTCAAAACCAGCACTGCTGACACCGTGAGCCACTGTGGCTCTCGGGACTGTGCTGCTCACCAGCGTGTGCTCTGCAATATCCCTGATTTTTTTAATATTTATTTTATTTATTTTTTGTCTTTTTGGGACAGAGTCTCATTCTGTAGTTCGGGCTGGCCTTGAGCTTTTGTAGCCCAAGCTGGCCTTGAACTCACGACAATACTCCTGCCTCAGCCTCCCAAGTACTGGGATTACAGGTGTGCACACCACATCTGGAGATATCCCTGATTTTTAGAAGCTTATATTTCTTCCCCTGTACTCCCAATATAACAAACAAAAATATTTCCAGGCATTGCTACTGTCACTCGCAGGCAAAGTGCCCCCTTGACGGAGCAGTACTGCTGTAAAGGAAAGCACTGGGTGAGAATCATGCTTAGAGGTGAAGAGCATCTAGAGGTACAGGGGAAGCTGAAGTGTGGAAAGCAGTGTTCTAAGTTAACGCTGTTTGAAAATTAACTCTGGCCTGGTGTAGTGGCACATGCCTATAATTCTAGGAGGCTGAGGCAGGAGGACCGCGGCGAATTTGGGGCCAGCCTGGCCTACATAATGAGTTCAAGTTCAGTTTGTACTGCATAGCGAGACTCTGACTCAAAAAAGAAAAAAGGAAATGAACTGCAAAGCTCAGAATTTACTGTTTTTCCTTGTAGTTTAAGAATATACTCTGTTTGCTGTGCAGGCCTATGAGTATTCACAAAGGGACAGGCCATGGGATGTGCTGGCACATGCCTGGCAGTGCAGGGCTCAGGAAGGCAAGGCATGAGGGTCTCGAGCTGGAACCAAGTCCGACCCCATCTCAAAACCAAAACTAGAAAAGGGGTGGGGATGTAGCTCAGGACGCCCCACCCCCCCAGCCTGTCTCGGCGCTACACCGAGGCGGGCGGCACCAGGCTGGGAGGTACAGGAAACCCGCCCTTCCTTTTCTCTCGCCTCCCTTTTCTTCGGCATCTTCTTCCGCCCGCCAGTCAGCACCCTCCTCCGCACATCCACGCCTGCGCTGCCGCAGCGACACCTCTGGGCGGTTTTAGCGGCTTCGGAGCGTGGCGCTGAGCGAGACTCCAGCGGAGGCCTCCGGCCGGAGGCCTTGCGGTGCTGCGGCAAATCACCCAGGCTCCCTGTGCAGAACCGCGCGGCGGTGGGGCGCGGTCTGGTGCTCCTGCGGAGCACGTTTATTCTGTTGGACAGTTTTCCTCACGGAAGGGGCAGTATCTTGCTGCCTCTGGAACAAATACCGTGTGGGACTGAGGTGCGTGGCCGCGCCCGGTCTGCGGGGAGCCCAGGCGCCGGAGCTTCCCCTGGAAACCCAGCAGTCCTACCAGGGATTAAGAACAGAAGCCCGAGCACGCTAACACTAGCTCTCTCTCCAGCCCTGGGGTCTGGTGATGCCCCTGCCACAGCCTCTCGAATAGCTGAGGTTACAGTTTTGTGTCACCACGCCTTAAAATGCTTTGTTTACCTGATACTTCGGAAAAAAAATAGTGTACATTCACGAGGTACCAGGTAGTGTGTTAATACACGGATGCGTTGTAAAATGTTCAATCAGGTTAAAATGTATCATACACGCAAACATATTTCCTGGTAACTGCCAGCCCCAGCCTTCTCCCGGCTGCGGGGGCGCTGCGCGCGAAGCAACCCGCACCGTCGCTGCCCGGTGCCGGGCTCCCCCGCCTCTCCCCTGGCCGCTGCGGCCGGGCGCGGCGTCCACTCTCCTCGGACCGGCGCGCGGCGCGGGGCGCCGTCTCCGAGCGGTGCGCGGCGGGCGGAACGCGGGGCAGCCCCGCCCGGCCGGGACTCCGTTTCCGTGGCGGAAGCAGGGCCACCGCGGGGCCCCGGGCAGCCTGTGGCCGTGGGGACTCCCCGCTCGCGCTTGCGGGCCGCCGTGCTGTCCCCGCGCGGCTTCATCTCGCGTTTCCGTGATAATTAGTAATCTTGAGAATTCTCTCCCATGCTCGGCCATTCGCGTGGGTCCTTTTGAGAAGTATCTGTCCGGCCTACTGCCGACTTCTACAATTGGGTTACTTGCTTTTTTGCTGTTCAGCTTCTGTAGTTCCTCACGTATTTTGGAAATCTTTTTATATTTTATACCCACTGTCAGATGTATAGTTTATATTTTCTCCTATCCTGTAGTTTGTTTTGTGACAATTACTTCCTTGGGAGAAGCTTTTTAGTATGCTGTCACTCCACTTGACTAATTTTACTTCTAAGGTTTTACCCAAAAACACCTTGACGATTCCAGTGAAGTTTTGTATGGAACTGAAGTACAGCGCCGGAAACGGTGGCTCAAGTCTGTGATCCCTGCGACTAGGAAGCTGAGGCTGGAAGATCGCAAACTTGTGGCCAGCCTAGCCCACTTCCTGAGATCATGTCTGAGAAGGACTGGGGCTGTCACTCGGTGACAGAGCACCCCTGGATTCAAACTGCTGACTATCTCTGATCTCTTTCTACCATGCCTCCTTCAAACCCTGGCCACCGTTGAATTTTTAACGGCAAATGTGTTTATATCACTTTTTAAAAATTTTGTTGGGCACCCCCCCAAAAAGCCAACACAAACTTCCCAGGAAAACTTTTTACCCCAGCCTGAGTCAGAGAAAACGGCTGAGGGTGAGATCCTGGAAACCCGGTGTGGGACAGCTTCCGGGTCCTCCTGGGCAGTCCCCACTCACGCGCTGGCGCTCTGAGCACCACCCGGCCCTCAGGCTGACCTCCTCCTGCTTCTGAGGCTCTTCCTCGTGGTAGCTTTGAAACTGACCCACCTCCCTGACACCCCACCTAATGCAACTTAGTGTAATGTGTTGTAATGCGGAACTGCAGACCTGTGAGGTCTTGGAGGAGGCAAGGGCAGCCACCACTAGGGAACAGCCTCCTTTCCCCTCTCCCTGAGCCAGGCTACACCTGTTACACACCACAAGAACTTCAGGAAGAGCAAAGGAAGGCAAGGGAGATCCAGGTGACATCTAGAATCTTTATGTCTAAATCCCTATTGAACAAAGTTTTTATTTTCTTCTTTTCCTTCTCTTAATTAGAGCAAATGTGAGAGTTTTCTTGGGGAAAAGAGGATTACTCTCAGTAGGACTTATTCAACATACTTTGCATCTCCATTTGGCAAAAATATTGTAAGAGGGATTAAACCGGATTAGAATATTTCAATATTTCTTTTTGAGACGAAGTCTTGTTATGTATCCCAGGCTGGCCTCAAACTCATGCTGATCCTCCTGCCTCAACCTCTCAGTGCTGGGATTATAGGTGTGTGCCACCACACCCAGCTCATCAATAATCGTTTATAATTAAGGGCCTTATGAACTTAATGATCTTCTGATATAACAACACTTGTTAGCTTTGCTCATGTATTTCCCCAGTTTATGATGAGGAAAGCCTTTATTTTTTATTAGAGATTTATTTATTTTATTTATTAAGCCTTATTAAAGCCTTTATTTTTTATTAGAGATTTTATTTATTCATTAAAAACAGAACTCATGTGTATGGGTATGAAAATATATTAAAATATTGAGATACATTAAATATATTTTTTGTGACTTCAGATGCTTTATATAAATGTATATAAGTTCAAAGCAGTATTATGCTAGCTAATAATTACCAATGTGATTTTGCTGTACTCTTCATCAGAATGTTTGAGACACTTCCCAACCAATATATTAATTAAGGGTGTAGAAAATGAAAGACGACAGCAGGGGTCTAGGTCAGAGCGATCTGGGGGTGAGAAATAAATTGTCTAGGAATATACAAACTACAGCATTGAAACAATTGTTACAATTTCTTTTTTCAAACCCTACTGACTATAGGCTGGGCACAGTGGCAGCACATTCCTGCAATGGCAGCACTTAGCACTCGGGAGGCTGAGGCAGGCACTGCCGAGTTCAAGACCAGCCTGAGCTACACAGTGAGCTCAAGGCCACCCTGAAGAGCAAGACATGGACCCCCAATACATAAAGCTTACTGATGATATTTATCTTTTAACGCACTGCTAGGGATGATTCCAGACCTCATCCAAGTGCTCTATGTCCCCAGACTTGGGTGGATTTTTAAATACTTGTTTTTGTGGTGTTAGCTCCTTTGCATGGAGCTAGGTCCCTGGTCCTTCTTTATTTTTTATTTTGAGATAGGGTCTCACAGAGTTAAAGCCTTTCCTTTTGACATGCATCTGTTGGCTGCTTTGGGTCTGGCCTTTACCCAGGGGCCCTGGCCTCAGCTGCCCTCTGAAGAGTTCATCCCGCAGGGCAGCATCTCCCCAGGACCCAGCCTGCTCTGGAGTTGCTGCTCCCGGACTGGTTCTTTGTTTTCCCTTTGGGTTACCACACCAGTCTGCTCACTACCTCTGGTCTCGTCTTTCTACAGTGCCTCCTTCAAACCCTGGCCAGCGCTGAATTTCTAACTGCAAATCTGTTTATATCACTTTTTTATTTTGTTGGGCGCCCCATCTTCCTCAAGATGAAGTTCAAGCACCTTAAAATGAAGACATAAGGTTTTTTAATGAAGTGACCTCAAGGAACCTTTCTGAAATTTCCAGTAGGTTAATAGTCCCACTGTAGACCATTTATAGTTCTTTGAACTGTCCAGATTCTCTATGTGTCTTGGGTTCTACAAAAACTGTCACCTCTGTCTGAGCAGTCCCTCCTTCACCCTGCTAAACTTTATCAATCCAGTCATTCTTTAAGGTCCAGATGTGAGAACAAAACACAATTCCCTGAGAACAGAGGCAATAAGAAAGGAGGCAAAGTATGTTACTATAAAAAAAATCAATGAACCTTATAAAATTTTTTTGTTTTCATTTTTATTTCTGGGTGTGGTTGAGCACCCATGTGCTCCTAGCACTTGGAAGGCTAAGGTGGGAGGGTCTCCATGCATTTGAGGCCAGCCTGGGCTACATAGTGAGTTCGGGGTCATCCTGTACTACATAGTGAGACTGTCTCAAAAAACCAAAAATACATAAATTTTTAAGAATAAATTTTTACTGATACATAAAAGAGATCCAGCTTTGAAGTTAAGTATTTGTCATCTTTCACTCCATAGGGTGGTGAAGTCGCCTTCTTTTGAGTCCAGTTAGATTGTGACAGCAGTCACTGTGAAGTACAAATGATCCTCCTGTTATTTTTGTACCAGCTGACGGGGACCATGACAGTAAGGAGGACTTTGATAGGTTGATTTCTCTTGCACCAAAAAATGTACATGACAAACATCTCCAGAATAACCCTCAAAACAGACAACGCCTTTCCATGGCATTATAAAGCCTTAGGTCAGCCTGGCCAGATGACGCAGTCAACAGCAGAAATCAAAGGAATGGAAACACCACCCCCTGGCAGGGAACAGCCTTTCCAGCCAGGATATGAGGGGCTGGCCTGCTGCTGGAACGACTCTGTGGGAGAGAGACACAGAAATCTTGGACATGCCGAGAAGGAGAAGGGCAGGGCGCGGGAGTGTGTGACACCTCTGACCATGCCATGCTCTTACTTGGAGGGAGAAGCCCCCAAATGAAGCTAGAAGGTAGCACCGATGGGGGTGGCGGTTCTAATGGCATCGTTTGCTGCTTGAATCATTCACCAACTAGTCTATAAATGCTGTACTTGCTTGAACGACCTTACTATAAATTAGATGTCATATTTGTCCTTTAGCACTTTCTGGTTAAGGATCGTTGTAAACAGAACCTACAAAGTCAGGCAAATCAAGAGGATAAAGACACGGGTAGAAGAGGAGGGAGAAAAGGAAAAGGGAGGGAAAAGCCATTAAGATGCATTGTGCACAAAGACTGACAGGAGGGTACACGTTACGGACTGCACACATGTACTAATAAAAAGTACGTGTGAGGATTACATTTCTTTAGTCACTAGAATACTGTCCTTTCCAATGTCTAATTTACCGTTGGCTTTTTTTCACTATTTGATGCTTTTTGTCCAACTAGAGATTCTATTTATTTACTGTAGAGACTGAGCCGAGGTCCTTCACACTGAGCTACCTCCTCAGCCATTTAAAAATTTTTCATTCTTACATTGCGTCTTACTAAATCACTAGGTTGCCCAGGCTGTGCTCGAACTTGTGATCCTCCTGCCTCAGCTTCCCAGAGTGCTGGGATGACAGGTGTGCAACCTGGTTGCACCCTAGGTTTTGCCTTCCTGGAACATCTGATTGGTATGACTACTCGATAGCTGGATGACTAAGCACACCGCCGCGACAGGGCCTTTGTACACAGCTAGCAGCCGCAGTACCCGCTGCAGTGCCTCCTGAATGTCCTCAGACTGAGCCTCACCCACGGCAGCAGCGCTAACTCCGCATTTACAGAGAGTTCTGTCTTGCAACTGCCTCACCTCCCTGCGATAAACCAGCTCCTTATGAAGATCATGTTGGCGTTGGGTTCTTACAATTCCTTTGGAAATGCAGTTTACATTTTCAGTCTAGTTCATTTTTAAACATTTGCTATGAGGAAAACTGCTATTAATTTAAAGTATTTAGCCAATTGTGGTGGTATGCAGCTGTAATGCCCACTACTTAGGAGGATGAGGCAGGAGGGCCCTTTGAGCTCAGGGATATGAGGTCAGCCTGAGCATGGGTGGCCTCGAGAAAACCCAAACAAAGAAAGGAGATCTAAAATAAAATAACCCTTTTAGCTGGGTGCTGTGGTACATGCCTGTAATCCCAGTGGTCAGGGGGGCTGAGGCAGACACTTGGAGAGTTTGAGGCCAGCCTGACCTATTCAGTGAGGCCCTATCTCAAAAAAAAAAAAAAAAAGTAAGCAGGGAGGGGGTGTTCTTCAGTAGTAGAGCATTCCTGGGTTGAATCCCAAATACCAAAGAATAACTTTTTATTTCTGTTCAAATTGTGTTTCTTGACTGGACATATCTTCTATCTAAGTAAGCAGCTTATCTCCCCACTTAGTTTTACAAGTGAAGTGGTGGCATTTGGCATGTGTCAGTGGTAAATAAGTACATTTTATTCTCTTGCAGAAAGAATCTAGGGGACAGATATAAGAGGTAGTTAGCGTGGACCCGCCGGTGACAAACACAGGCACTGGACAAAGCGCACTGAAGCACGCGCACGGCTGCTCATCTGAGCACACGGCCCCAGGGCCTCGGTTGCTCCGGTCAGAGGACAGGATGGGCCAGCGGCGGTGGTGATAACATGGGCGTCTTTGTCTCTCCTTGGAAATAACTGCAGCCTCCACTCCCGAGCACTCTCGCCTCCATCCAGACAATAAAGTTGCTTTAATCTCCAATGACCGGTAACACCCTAATCCAGCTCACACGAATGACTTCGCCTCCTTTCCTCTCTGCCACCCCCAGTTTATTAATATCCGTAGTCCTAGATCTTTAGTTTGTTTCAAATGCAAAACAATCGCTGTGGGGTGGGACCCTGTAGCTTACTCTGGCTGGTCTGCATATCAGAAGAAAGGCGTGGTCACTTTAAAGACACAGCCAATAAAATGGGTTCCATCACTTACGTATTAGCGCTCAGAGCGATGACACTCCTGTAGTTCCTCTCTCAGCTCACCATCAAGTGCTCCTCAGAGCTGGAAGAATCTTTTGAACCTTCTCCCCAGAGCCGTGGGAGGTGACCGTTCTCCCGCCTTCTTCCTCTCCCCCACAGGCAGTAATTTTCCAGTTTGGACCCGCTCCTTCTCCGAAGCCAGCCCTGCGATTCTGCACTTCCCAGCAGCGCACAGAAAGGCGGCCGCAGGTTTGCAGCTGAGCGTGCACCTACACCTGTCCTTCGCCACGCTGTCGGAGCCGCACGGCCACTCTGCTGTTTTCTCCTCTGTCCTTAGCAGCCCCGTCCTCCCCAACACCACCGTCCCACGTCCCAGTTCTTTGACCTAAACTCCCTGCACTGTCTTAGTCTTTTTCCACTTATAAAACTCTCGTTTTTTTTTTGCTCTTCCACCTCACCTCGACTTTGTCCTGGCCTCTGTTATCACTTCAAAACACGTGGGCAGGGTGACTGCGCCTTCCACGGTGCACCCTAGACTATTTTTTCCAGTTCTTACCTCACCTAATAAGTGAGTGTGGATTTTAGTAAGAACTTTCACTTCGCGCGCGCGTGTGTGTGTGTGTGTGTGTGTGTGTGTGTGTGTGTGCGCGTGCTGAAGCCAGAGCACAGCACACGCTAGGAAAGTACAGTTTCACCCTTGCACTGCGTCCCTGACCCAGAACTTGAGATGTCTGGACATTGTCTCTCTCCGTTTTCTCTGAACTCTCCTCCTTCTCTTCTTACCTCCCTTGCTAGTTGTCTCTCTTGTTTTTTGTGATACTGGAGGTTGAACCGGGGGTGCTGTATAACCTGAGCTTCCAGGAGCAGGTCTTTCTCTTTCATATTTTGAGACAGAATCTCCCTAAATTGTCCAGGTGGGATGGAATTTGAAATCCTCCTGGCTCAGCCTCCCTCAGTGCTGGGATTTTCAAGAATGCACCACTGCACCCAGCTTCTCCAGGTCTTTTTTAGGTGTATTTGTGTATTTTCTTCTATGGGGCTTTCTTTTCTCTTTTTTTTTTTTTTTTTTTTTTTTGCGGTACTGGGGATCGAACTCAGGACCCTGCGCTTGCTAGGCAATCTCACTTTGAATTTGGTTTGAATCTCACACAAATCAGCAGCTTCATTTATACTGACAACCAGCAGACGAGCAGCCTGCAGTCAAACTTCACTGGCTTAACTTAAGGTGAATTTAACACCTCCCTCCACGCATTTCCAAATGCAGTGACAAGAAAAAAAAACAAAAACAGAAAACACCAACTCCTGTGTGAGCCCTCAAGCCTTGTTGATGTCACCTCAGAAGAAAATTTTCCAAGCCTTCTCTTTTCATCTCTGTTGCCACCAATGTAGTAAAAAAAACACAAAAAAACCCTTAAGAAACGAAAACCAAAAACCATCCCTTGAGGTGCATTTCTTTGTCTGAGGGCCTTTTCATTTCCAAAATAATTACCACTTGAGGGTTCATTATAGTGAGTTGGCTTTGTAAAATTTAGTAAGAGTACAACTTCTATTTTAAAATTTCTTTTATATACAAAAGCAAAAACATTACATATATATATATATATACACACACACACACACACACACACAGTATATGTTTTGTAGTACCGGTAGCTATTGAAGCCTGGAGCACTGAGCTACTTCCCCAGCTTTTCAAAAAATTTTAGCTGTGTGCAGCAGTGCATGCTTGTAATCCTTGGAAAACAGTTAATTGATGAGAGTCTGTCTCAAACTTCAAAAATTTAAGAAGGGCCTGGGCTCAGTCTGAAGGCCCTGGATTCAATCTCCAGTACCATAGAAAACATTTTATTTTGCCCAAACTGGCCTCAAACTCGTCATCATCCCATCTTATCCTCGAGTAGCTGAGATTATAGGCGTTTGCCATCATGCTTGGACAGCATTAAACTCCTCCTGTTCCCGCCTCTTGAGAATAGATCTCTGTAGCCCAGGTTGGCCTCCAACTCTCAACCCCCTTGCCTCTGCCCGCAGGCACTGGGACGGGCGCGCACTACCACGCCTGTCCAAGCCTGGTCTTCCACCAGTCCTGTTTGCACTTTTATAACTTGTTATTCTCCTGTAAATCGAGGCATATGTCTACCCAAACGTCACTTGTATACTTAAGATGTAAGCCTACATCCCCAAATGGTTAGTACCAGGGATCAAAACAAAACAAAATGAACAAAGAAACAAAAATACTTACAATGTGCTAGATGAATGAGTAACTGTTCAAAGTTTCTTTTCTCTCAGGAAGCTGAGGCAGGAGGATTGTTGTGAGTTTGAGACCAGCACGTGCTGCAAGGCCAGCCTGAAGTGCACAGTGAGACCCTGTCTCAAAAAGACAAACAGAAATTTCTTTTCTCCCTCATAGACTCCCAATTTCCACTAAACAAAAGGTGATGCTTTGCCTGTGAATGCTTAAGGTGTTATTCCCCATCACAAACTCCCGGGTTTTCTTTCCATACAGTTTAGGTTCTAACCTGTTCTGATTTGTATCTGGCAGAGCAGACACGGAGGGAAGGCCCAGCACGCGCGCAAACTGTGCTGTGTGATGATTGCCTGCTATGTAGGCCTGGCCCGCCAGCCTGGCAGCGGTACTGGGGCTTGAACCCAGGGCCTCAGATCCCTGGCCCTTTGTTAGGTTGAGGTGTGGTTAATTTACTACTGATAACTTTCAAAACTGATCTGATGAGAGGTTTTGCTTTTCTTTCTTTGTTTCTTTCTTTTTTTTTGTCTTTTTTAGACAGGGTGTTGCTATGCAGTTCAGGCTGGCCTTGAGCTCACTTTGTAGGCTGGTCTCACACTTGCAAGGATCCTCCCGCCTCAGCCTCTGGAGTGCCGGGATTACAGGCGTGTGCCTCCACGCCTGGCTCTGATGAGAGTTTACAGTGATAATAAAACAATCGATATGCCCTGTGGTGCTTTCTATGGGATGTAAAATAGGATGACAGTCAATTCATAAATATCTGCGATATCACTGTCAAAAAGACTGGGGACTACTTCAAGTGGAGAGATGCTCACGTGACGGTGTACACACATTGAGACAACCAGGGTAGAGTCACAACGAAAAGATGGTCATTCCTTTAGTACGGGAAGCTCACTGTGGTCTTCAACGTTAAAAAATTAAATTAATGTTAAAATTTTCCACATTTAAACGGTAGGTGTCCAAACACACGGACGGATCACGACCGCCCAGCTCCCGCGCCGTCCGGGGCGGAGCGCCCCTCGCTCGGCGCAAGCGCAGTGCCTTCCCCTCCTCCCGGCCCGGCCCCGCTTCCCCGCGCACGCGCAGCGCCCAACCGGCCGCCGTCGGATTCCATGGCCGGGACGCGTTGGGTTCTCGGGGCGCTGCTCCGGGGCTGCGGCTGCAACTGCAGCAGCTGCCGGCGCACGGGCGCCGCCTGCCTGCCTCTGGCCTCGGCCGCCGGCCCCTTCCCCGCGGGCGTGTCGGGTCGCCGCCGCCTGCTGCTGCTCCTGGGCGCCGCGGCGCAGACGCGCGGCCTGCACCCCGGGCCCGCGCGCGCCGGGAGGCTGGCGGGACCCGCGCCCGCCGCCGCCGCCTGCTACCCGGCCCTGCGCGCCCCGCTGCTGCCGCAGTCGCTGGCGGCCGCCGCGGGCCCGGCGCGGGCCTACAGCCAGGTACGGGCTCCTCGGGGCGGCAGCGCGGCCGGGAAGGTCACGCCGCACTTCCTGTGACAGTCCGCCGGCGCGGGCGGGCGGGGCCGTTTCTGTCGGGCCCGGCGGGCGGCGTGGGGCCGGGACTCGGGCACGGGAGCCGGGCTCCTGACCGGCCGCGGGGCGGACCGCACCGCTGGTGTGGGTCCTACGCGGGCCTCTGCGGCCTTCCAAAAACTGGCAGTGCTGTCGGAATTCTGGGAAACTGAAAAAGTTGCCTTAAAACACCTGCAGCAGCCCTGTCTTCGTGAGCCGGCTTCTGAAGAACATTTCCTCCTATGAAATTCACTACATGGTAAAACCTTTGGGGTATTACCGTGTGTGAGACGCTGTAGGTACATTTACCGGTGGCTCCTTAACCCTGGACATAAGTTTTCACGGAAACTGAAAGGAACACATGTGTCTTTCCTCGGTGTGGCAGATTGCGAGTCGCCGTGGCGGGGAGTAATTGAAGGTTCAACTCGGGTCCTTCACACTGAGCCACACCGCCGGCCCTTTTTATTGTTTGAGACAGGGTCTCAATGCCCGGGCAGGGCTTGAACTTTCAGCCCTCCCGCCTCAGCCTTTCATCGTGCTGGAGGGATACAGGCGCGAACCCCACTGATCGCCAAAGCCTTAGTTACCCTCCCAGTTTAGGTGGTAGTGTTTCTTGGAGTGTTACCTCGTTCTGCCTTTGGCCAAGACTTACAAAGTAGAATACTTTCAGGTAGGGCTCAAGATCCTGTGCCTTCTTCTTGCTCTGTTGCTTAATCTTTCCAAGGCCTCCTGCTGTCGCACCGATTTACCCCACCCCTTAATGTCTTTTAAAACTGTTTTGCCTATCTAGGGAAGGGATTCTTGGGTGTATGTGTGTTTGGGGTTTTTTTTGTTTTGTTTTGTTTTGTTTTTTTTTTTTTGGTCTTTTTGAGACAGGGTCTTGCTATGCAGTTCAGGCTGGTCTTGAGCTCACTTTGTAGCCCCGGCTGGCCTCAAACTCGCAGTGATCTCCTACCTCAGCTTCCCTTACAGGCATGTGCCACCACGCCCAGCTGGAAAGGGATTCTTGTTGAGCCCAACACTCAAGGTCCTCTGCTACGTGGTACCAAGTTCATGTTACCTGCACGCTGTTTTTGACATCTGTTTTTTACCCGGTTGTTTATGCACATCGGCTTGCTAGTTTTCAAGTGTGCCTTTGCCTCTTCCCTCACCTCAAGCCGGAACATTCTGGCCAGGCCCACTGCCAGGATTCTTTTTCTGTGAGCACTGGTGTGCATTCCTACAACATTTTGTATCTTGATAAGAACTCTTAGAGCATCTTATCTTACATACTTGTCTTCTAAGGGCTGGGGATATAGCTCAGTGGAATAAGCGCCTGCCTAGCAAGCACAGGGTCCTGAGTTCGATCCCCAGTACCGCAAAAAAAAAAAAAAAAGCAATGCTAATACTTGTCTTCTAGGTATTGAGCTCTTTGAGATCAGGTCTAATCCAGTGCACTGTGTGCAGGGGGCTTTTAAGTATTTGACGCATTGAAGGGACCTTTCTTTCTGACCTAACTAAATCACTATTATTAGGTAGAATTTTAGGCCTGATGAACAAGCCCTGAATACACTTTGTGTCCTGCCAAACTATTAGGATATATTTGCTTTTTGGTTTAGGATGTACAGCTTAAGCTAAAATAGGGTGAGTTGGATTTGTGAAATTGCTTTCCTTTGAAATAATTCTAACATGTAGAGTGTCTGTTTATGGAAATAAACATTTTCTAAGTGGGTTATCAGTGAAGTGTTTTTAAAGTTCTTCATCTCTCCTGAAAGGAGTCCAAAGCCACCTACCTGGAAGCCCTCCCGCCGCTTCAGGAATGTGAGTCAGCCCCTCCCAAGTTGGGAGAGGAAGAGGATGACGTGTTCCTCATTCGCGCCCAAGGACTGCCCTGGTCGTGTACTGTAGAAGATGTACTTAACTTTTTCTCAGGTATGTCTTTTTCTTCCACTTTTTAGTAAGGTAGGATCCTGCTGTGTTGCTGAGGCTGTTCTTGAACTCTTTAACTCAGTGATCCTCCTGTCTCAGGCTCCTGATTGCAGGAGGGAGCGCCTGACTGTAGCCCCATTCCACTATGGCCAATTTTGTAGATGTTTTAGGTAGTGTTTTTTTCTGTTTTTAGTGCTGGGACTTGAACCTAGGGCTCTGTGACCGCGTTACATGATCAAACCATTTTTTTTGTTGTTTTGTGAGACAGGATCTACCCATGTAATTCAGGCTGGCCCTGAACTTTCTGTGTAGTTCAGGCTGGCCTTGAACTCATGGTGATCCTCTTGCCTCAGCGTCCCAAGTGCTGGGATTACAGGGATGTACGACCCTGCCCAGTTTGCAAACCTTTAAAAAAATATTTTATTTTGAGAAAGGGTCTTGGTAAGTTGTTAAATGCCCAGGCTGGGCTCAGATTCATGATCCTCCTGCTTCAGCCTCTCAGAGTACTGAGATTACAGCTGTATACCCTCATACCCAGTGTAAGTATATAATTTCATCTGACTAAAAGACAAGTGAGACAGCCATGCCAGAGGTAGTCTTTTTGATGGCTGGGAACTGTCTCACTGTAGGTCGTTACAGATACTTAACAAATGACACCATGGGTACTTTGATGGTATGTACCAGATTTTTTTTTTTTTTCTTTTGGTGCTAGGGATTGAACCCAGGGCCTTTGTATTGTGCTATATCCCTAGCCTTTTTTATTTTTATTTTGAGACTGGGTCTCACTACGTTTCCCAGGTGGGACTTGAACTTGTTAAAGGGATCACATTCTTGTGCCACCAAGCCCAACCTCTACTAAATTTAAACTCTGAATGTAGCTGGATGTGGTAGCACACAGGCCTGTAATCCCAGCACTTGGGAGGCTGAGGCAGGACAATTTTTGGAATTTAAGGCCACCGTAGACCATATATCAAGACCTTATCTCAAACAAAACAGAAAAGGCTTTGAAAGCAACAAAAGTAAAGACTGTGTGTTAGGAAACCAGTTTTCTCAGATGTTTCAATGTGTACCTAACAAGCCAGGCCTGGTGGCCCAGTGCCTGTAATCTCAGTAGTCTAGGAAGCTGAGACAGGAGGATGGAAAGTTTGAATCGAGCCTGGACGGTTTAGCAAGATTCAGTGTCAAAATAAAGTTAAAGAGCTGGGGCTGTTATTCAGTGCAGTGCCCCTGGGTATAGGGACCAGTACTGCAAAAAGAGAAAAAATGTGTAACAAAAAGCTATTGGTGGAAATATGAGGTTGAGGGTAATTTTTTATGAAATACGTATGTTTCAAACATAGGATGACTGCACAAAGTATACCCGTGCTCAGGAGGTGTACCAGTGTGTGGCTGTTGTATTCTCTTTTTTAAAAGAGTATTTTATTTTTTGTATGTACCATAGTTTAAAATTTTTCTCCTAAGAGACTTTTAGGTGATTCCCCTTTTAAATGTAAAAGATTTGATACACAGCTGTACTCACCACTTGGTTCAATTTGCATTACAGGAAATAAACACATGGGGCACACCTAAAATCCCAGCCCCTGGGAGTCTGGGCTGGGCTACACAGTGAGTTCAAGGTTAGCCTGAACTGTAGCAAGACCCTGTCCCAAAGAACCAAAACAAACAAAAGAAATAAGCACTAAGATAATCAAAGGGGAGAAATTAAATTATTGTAGCAAAATTGTCATTGTTATTTTTTATGGGACCGGGAGTTCCACCCAGGACCTCATGCGTGGTAGACAAAGTGCTATACCACTGAGCTAAATCCCCCTCCTGTTTTATTTTGAGGCAGAGTCTTCCTAAATTACCCCAAATTCTAATTTTTTCTTTCTTTTTGCTTTTTTGAGATAAGGTCTCTCTAAGTCAGGATGGCCTTGAACTCAGTTATGTAGCCCAGGCAGGGCTTCAAACAGGGCTACCCTCCTGCCTCAGCCTCTTTCAAGTGCTGGGATTATAGGCATGCACCACTATACCTGGCTCCAAAATTATTTGCATAGGATTGTTTTTTTTTTTTTTTCTCTCAGAGTTGAGGTTTGAACCCAGGGCCACTCACATGCAATGCAAGTGCTCTCCCACTGAGCTATACTCCCAACCCTTTTTATTTTTTCTTTTGACACAGGGCAGTACTGAAGCTTGTGATCCCCCTGTCTCAGCCTCCCTCAGTGCTAGGATTGTAGGTGTGCCACTGTGCACAGCTCTTAGGGAGATATTTTATGAGTAATATCTTAAAGACCCATGCTCATGTATGACCCTAGCCATATTTTCATTCCTTACGTGATTTGAGGCTGGTTTGGAAACATTGGAATGGACAGGGTGCATTTGAATTGCACCTGGCCTGACATAACCCTTGCTCCCTCCCCGTTGGGACCCCAGAGCCAGGCGTGGTTTGAGCGTGAGCTCTGCCCCTCTGATGCCGACCCTGAGTGCCCAGGAGCTCACGGCTGCTGTGCTGAGGTTTGTCTTCTCACCTGCTTGGGTGCTTTGGACAGGGTTTGGCTCCTCTTTGGTTGCTGGGAAGCTGCATTTAGGGTCTTGTGTGATGAGCTCACAGCTGGTGGGCTGTCTTTAACTGACTTCTCATATACTTTTAGACAGCAGAATCCGCAACAGTGAGAACGGAGTACATTTTCTCTTAAATAGAGATGGGAAGCGCCGGGGCGATGCCCTGATTGAGATGGAGTCGGAACAGGATGTACAGAAGGCCCTGGGGAAGCACCGCATGTACATGGGCCAGCGGTATGTGGAAGGTGAGCCGGGCAGCAGGTAGCTGTAGAGTGTGTTTCTTGGGAAGCTGTTACTTGATTTTTGCCAGTAGCAAGATTGGTAAGTATTATGAAAACATTACTTTACAGCTGTGAAATGAAGCGCACAGATGATCTTGAGTTTCCTGTCTGTGAAATGAGGCTGGTTCAGGTTTATTTTGAAGTTGTGAGGATGGGCTCTGCCTGGCACATACAAATACTCGATAAGTGTTCCGTGTTACTTCTTGAGAAGTGCGTACAGGGTAAGGCTGGTGTTAGAATTCTTGGAAAAGTCATCAAGTTGTAGTGTGTGAGTGGCTGGGAACAGCCCTTGTTTACAAGCGAGAGAACGGCCCAGCGCACACCTGGTAGCGTGTCACAAGGAGCTACGTGCATTGAGGGTAACAGGAGGAGCAGGAGCAGGGAGGAGTGCGAAGGAGGGGCCAGGTGAAGGCAGAGAGGCGAGGGCGGCGGGAACAGAGGCTCTGGATAACTCAGCCTTCCGATTTATAGGGCCAGACAGTGCTGACCCAGGGTGGCCCCACGGCCGCTGTCTGATGTCAGCCATCTGCTGGCCAAGAGGGTGGTGGTGTGTTTGTGATTGGAGGAGAGAAGGGGTGCTTGTGTGACTTCCTGTCTTAGAAACGTGGGGATTTGGGTGATCATCAGGTGGTGTGGCATGTACAATTGAGTGGGGAAAGGGAGCGGCCCAGTGTCTTTAACTGTACGAGGAGCGAACTTGACTTTTACAACACCTGGCTTCCTCTGTCAGGTGGACTCTGTGTCCATGCTGTGCTTTCCCCTTGCAGTATATGAGATAAACAATGAAGATGTGGATGCCTTAATGAAGAGCCTGCAGGCCAGCGCCTCCCTGCCAGTCAGCGATGGTGTGGTTCGGCTGAGGGGCCTTCCATACAGCTGCAATGAGAAGGACATTGTGGACTTCTTTGCAGGTGCTCCGCAGTGTGATCCTGTTGGGGGCGTCATTTCTCCTTAGTGTCTGCCTCTTTCCCCATGTCCTTCGGTACCTTAGAAGAGTTTGACTGCTCAGGCTGGTCTTTGGGTCACGTCACACTTCAAAACAATTTCTTTTTTCTTTTTGAGACAGGGTATCCCTATGCAGTTCAGGCTGGCCTTGAACTCACTTATGTAGCCCAGACTGGCCTTGAACTTGAAACAGTCGTCCTGCCTCGGCCTCCCAAGTGCTGAGATTACAGGCGTGTACTACCATGCCCTGCCAGAACAATTTCATAAGGCTTTGTTTTACTACTGAGTGGAGTGCCTTTATGGGGTGGGTGTGGTCAGAATATACCCATTGAGTCTTCCCCCAGAATGTGAAACCAGGGAGAGGCGGGCATCAGAATGTTAAGTGCATGTGTGAGTCTGCCCTGTTGAGGCCCATTAAACTGTATACCAGTGTGCGCGAATGGAAAAGGGCACGGCACAAAAGAAGTTAACAGAAGGCAGTGCAAGATTTACACAGTGACAACTATAGAACATCACTTAAAAAGTGCAGATGATCAAAACAAATAGAGATAGTGCATTTTACAAAAACACCTTCTCAGAGCAGTTGGCTAAGACAAAGGCAGTCTCTGATTTGAACACATTGCATTTGTGTCAGATACATGCTCTTAGTGTCTGTGTTAGTCAGAATCTCTTGTTGCTTAGAATACAAATTATGGCAAAAAAGAAAAGTCAGACGAGTTGTATGGTTTAGAGGGTATGCTTGAGTTGCACGTTGTGGAGATATGAATATGTAGGTCTTTGGCTATGTAGTAATTCCCCATTTAATATTGCCCCCTTGGAGATTGGCAGAAAACCTTATAGATTTAGAGTATGTGAATAAATGTGTTAATTCTGAGGATGAAAAAGTAGTTTGGGGAGCAGAACTAATTTGTAGTAATGTTCTTGTGTCCTAGGGCTGAACATAGTGGACATCACTTTTGTGATGGACTACAGGGGCAGGAGGAGAACGGGGGAGGCCTACGTACAATTTGAGGAGCCGGAAATGGCCAACCAGGCCCTGATGAAACACAGGGAGGAAATTGGGAACCGGTGAGTGGAGGAGACGGGTGACATGCAGGATCAGAGTGTCAGGTTGCGCTGATGAGTGCGCTGTGATGACTGCTGAGGTGCTCCAGACATGGGCGGTGCGGGTGGGCTAGGGAAGGAGCCTAGTGGTACAGTCGAACGAGCTGTACCCATCACTTGGATCGACGTGAACATTTGTTAGATTTGTTTCATCTCTCTCTCTTATTTTTTTTTTGTACTTGTTTTTTCTTTTTTCTTTTTGAGCAAGGTCTCACTATGCAGTTCAGGCTGGCCTTGAGCTTACTTTGTAGCCCAGGCTGGTCTCCAGCTTGCAGCGATCCTCCTGCCTCAGCCTCCCAAGTGTTGGGATTACAGGCATGCACCACCACGTCCAACTTTTTTCTTTTGAGATGGGCCTTGCGCTCACTGTAGCCCAGGTGGGCTTTGGGCTTGTGGTCCCCCTTCCTTCCAGCTCCATTGCTGGGATTGCAGGCGGGGCCTTGCGGCTGGCTACTGCTGCTTGTTGTTGGTTGAGTTTGTTTTGTGGGCTTGCGCCCAGGTTCTCCACCCTGAGCTCTATGTGGCAGCAGTTGGCCTAGCGAAAATGGGCAGCTGCTTGTCAGGGTCTTACGTTTGTGTGACAGCAAGGGGCTCATCGTGATGTATGTTTTAATCTCAGTTTTGGAGGGATTGTAGAAAGAGATTTTACATGATTCTTTTATGCTTTCAGGCCTTTTTACTTAATTCTGTATGGTTAAACATAAAAGCCACTCCAAGGCTAGTATATTTCAGGATGTATTATATATTTGATTCATAGGTCTTTTTATTTATTTATTTTTGGTACTGGGAATGGAACTCAGGACCTTGCACTTGCCAGGCAGGCACTGTGCCACTGAGCTGTATGCCTGACCCAAACGTCTTTCTAAAGAAGCGGTCCTTAGGGCTGGGGATATAGCTCAGTGGTACAAGCACCTGCCTGGCAAGTGCAAGGTCCCAAGTTCGATATCCGGTACCAAAAAAAAGAAGTGGTGCTCGAGCATTTTTCTTTGTGTGGTTCTGGGAATCTCACGCTCTGCAGAGCTGTGCCTCTGAGCTACACCTTTACCTCCTCATTTGATGTTCTTAGCTTTTATAAATACAGTTGGTTTTCATAACTCCCATTTAAGAGTCTGTCTTGGAAGAGTAGTCCCGCTGTCACTAGGTTGGCAAGTCAGAGCTCATACTTAGTTCTGGAATTTCCCTTAGCCTCTTGTTGAACGTCTGCTTACATTGTCATTTTTAACAGGTTGTTCTTAAGCACTGTTCAGAATTCACATTATGAAAGTGTTTGCTTGGCAAAAAGGTCCCATTATTCACTCCACTACCGAGATTACTTATGCTTGACTGGTATCTGTCGCTATTGTTAATTTGCACCGTGTTTTGCAGATACATAGAGATATTTCCAAGCAGAAAGACTGAAGTTCGAACACATGTTGGCTCTCATAAGGGAAAGAAAATGGCATCTTCTCCTACGGCCAAGTATATGACTGAGCCCGATGTAGTCTTTGAAGAACACGAAGTAAATGAGGATATTGGACCTGTGACAGCCTTGGAAAGTGAGAAGGAGATAGGTAAGGTCTTGGTGCCGCTTGAGATTTGGGAGGGTCTGCCCTGTATGTGGTTTTGTTTTGTTTTTTGGTTTTGAGACAGGGTCTCGCTTTGCAGTTCAGGCTGGTGTTGAACTCACTTTGTAGCCCAGGCTGGTTTCAGACTCACAGTGATCCTCCTGCCTCTGCCTCCTAAGTGCTGGGATTACAGCTTGCACTGCCACGCCTGCCTTGCTGTATATGTTTTGGTTTGTGTTCCTTTTTTATATATATATATATATATATATATGTATATATATATATATATATAACTTTGATATGCAACTTTGAGATTGCAGGAGGATAAGGGAACTGAGTTAAAAATTTAATGGAGCGGGCGGCATGGTGCACACGTGTAATCCCAGCACTCAGGAGTCTGAGATGAGGCACGAGGGTCCCTGAGAACCCAAGGCCAGGCTCAGCTGCATAGACCCTACCTCAAAAAGACAAAAGAAAAAGATTAATGGAGTGTGAAGGTACTTTGAGTATGTCTAGGAGGCTTGTTTACATGGGTTTAACTTAGTCGTTTTGTAGACACTACTGGAAAGTGAATACTAAAAAGGTAACAAAGGGAAGTGAAAGGACAGTGTGTAAACAGGGCAGGGCTTGGGGCAGGAGCAGGACAAGTGGCTGAAGGGTTTGTTTGCCTCTATTTGATTCCTGACCCCAAAGCAACCTTTGGAATCTTTGAAGTTTAGTGAATGCTTTTGAAATGGGTACCCTGGGATTATCCTGTCACCATAAATATGTGTTATGTGTGTGTACTAAAGTACCTGTTACATAGTTGATGAGACAGTTCCAGTTCTATGTCTGTTATATATAGTACCTGGAACCCAGCAAATTTTCCTGGCGGTAGAGGGTCTTTCATGATTGTTTTACCTTCTCCTGTTACTACAAGAGAGAAGGTCACCGTGGCGATGGTCTGAGGCACTGGTGACTGGGTATTTGGTGAGCAGCAGGCATTTGTGTCACCATTGTGGCTTTGGGAGCCCTCCTGTGCTGGTTCCAGAAGAAATGGTAACTTTCATATCAGAGGTCTTAGTGTCAGTGGCTTTTGGACAGTTTGCCCTTGTTTTGTTCTCCCTCTCAGAGCTGCCAAAGGAGGTGCCGGAGAAGTTTCCAGAGGCTGCTGATTTTGGAGCCACGCCTTCCCCGCATGTTGTGCACATGAGAGGGCTGCCTTTCCACGCTAATGCACAGGACATCATAAATGTGCGTGCAGTAAGATACGTAGGCACACTAGGTTGGGAAAGGTCTGAAATTGAACTTGTATTAATTTGTGAAAGGGAGAAAGATCCTTTTGGAGTACCTTTGGACAGTCAGGTAGCATATCCCTTCTTGGGAAGCTTGTTTCATTTTTCGTAGCTGAAGGTGTGGCATAGCTGGGTTTGATAGCCCAGAGCTATACTCCAGCTACTGAGAGGCTGAGGCAGGAGGGTTCCAAACCTCAGGAGTTCAGGGTTAGCCCAGGCAACATAGTGAGACCAGGTCTCTCTCTCTCTTATTTATTTATGTTTTTTGAGACCAGGTCTCACTCTCTAGTTTTGGCTGGTCTTGAACTTGCTTATGTAGCCCAGACCAGCCTCAAACTTACTGGCAGTCCTTCTGCCTCGGCTTCCTGAGTCTTGACATTACAGGCATGCGCCACCACAGCTGTTGAGACCATGTCTCTTTTTTAAAAAAAGTGTGGGTTTGTATTACATTGAAAGAAAAAAGCAGATTCAAGGAATTTATAGTTGCCAAATAACATGAGGTAGGTTTACTAATTAAAGAAGGTTTGGTTTCCTAATATAGTGATTTAACTTATTACTGAGTTTTAGCTTAGGAGACCAAGACTCGGGTGTCTGGTGAGACAGCAGTTGTAACAGCTGCTCCTTGACCTGCGAGGGCTGAGCTCAGGTTGAGAGTGCTTGGTACCTAGCTTGCATGGCGTGTCCTAAAGCCCAGGCCCTGTGCAGCGCTCCAGGCAGTCCTTGTCCTGCGGGCTGCTGGGAGTTGCAGGCTGCACCCTTCCCTATGTCTTAAGGTGTGTTACTGTGTATTGTTAGCCTGAAAACATCACACTTCAGTGTGGTTTTTGCTACATCTGAGTTGCTTTTCTGCTACTGTGAACTCACAGCTCCTCACTGGACTGGGAAACCGCCGTGACGCTGGCACCATGTGTACTACCCGACAATCTAGGGCTGATGTGCCTGACATTGTCCTGGGACACCATGTAGTTTGGTTTTGTTTCTTTGAGACAGTCTCGCCATGTAGCCTAGATTGGCCTCAAGCTCATGGTGATCTTCCTGCCTCTACCTCCAGAGTGCTAGGATTATAGGCTACCATGTGCCTGGCTACCGTGGAATTTTTTTGCAATATTCCTTGAATTTGGGAAAATGAATATCAAGGACATTTTTATTTTACCGTAGACACTGTATGCAGTAAAACAATAGAACAACAAAGCTTCGGACTTTAAAAATTGGAGAATATGTATGAAACATAGATTAAACCTCAAGTTTTCAGTTACTAGTAAAGCCTCAGATTTGCCATCAGTACTTCAAAGAGCCTAACACTAGCAGTAGCAGTCAGCTCTCTTTTTGGTGATGTTAGGCAAATGGGGGGTTGAATCCAGGGCCACTCCCCTCCTGAGCTGCACCCTCAGATCTGTGTGTGTGTGTGGGGGGGTGCTCTTGCGTGCGATTATTTCATTTCAAGACATCTCACTAGGTTGCCCAGGTTGGCCTTGGACTTGGTGATCCTTTTGCCTTACCCTCCCAAGCAGGTGGCAGTACAGTTTATCTGAGTCAAGGCTGCACATTGTATTGAAGCATTGTGTTCTGTTGCCTTGTTTTGGAATAGTACCTACTCTGTGTGGTAGTTCTGTTGATGTAGTACTCAGAAATTGGATGGTGAAGTATGTATCTGATTAATGCACCATTTTTTTTGAGACAGCTCTCATTATATAGTCCAGGCCAACCTTAAACTTACTGTGTAGCCCAGGCTGGCTTTAAATTCATAATCCTCCTGCCTCAGTATCTCAAGTGCTGAGATTACAGGCCTATGTCTGGGAAAACATGAGTTATTAAGGATTGAAGAGTATTTATTGCCAGATGTGATGGCACACACCTATAATCCCAGCACTCAGGAAGCTGAGGCAGGATGATTGCTGTGAGTTCGAGGCCAGAGTGGGCTACATAGTGAATTTAGAGGCCAGTCTGAACTACATAGTGAGACTTTGTCTCCAAAAAAAAAAAACCCATAAAAGGTGGGTGGGGAAGATTTTTATTGTTTTGTTCAGAAATGTGAGAATGATTTGTGTAGTGATTGTGGTTAGTTTTTTTTGGAGACCTGTGACTAGTTTTACTTGAAGGAGAGACCCTGAAAAGCAAAATTATCAGGTGTAGCTGAAAGAACCGTGCAGGGGCTGCTCTCAGACCGGTGGTTCAGCATGCTGTCTTGTCCGCCGTGTGCCATGCAGTTCTTTGTGCCGCTGAAGCCTGTGCGGATCACCATGGAGTACAGCTCTATCGGGAAGGCCACAGGCGAGGCTGACGTGCACTTTGACAGCCATGAGGACGCTGTGGCGGCGATGCTCAAGGACCGGTCCCACGTGCGTAAGTGCTGTCTTTGCTTATCTGCCCAGCTGTGCATCATTGTACTGAAAACACCGACTGTACAGTGATTACATTTTCCGTTCCAGTTTTTTTGAGCTGAGAGTCTTGCTTTGTTGTTGGGACTGATCAAACTCAACAGGCTCGAGTGACCCTCCTGCCTCCGCCTCTGGTGGCTGAGACCATTCTGCCTTTCGCTGTATTTTGCTTTGGGGCACTGGGGGTTGAACATAGGCCTACTGAGTTACATCCCCATCCCTGTTTAGTTTTTTTTATTTCCTGGTACTGGGAATCAAACTCAGGACCTTATGCTTGCCAGGCAGGCACTGTGTTAGTGAGCTATATCCCTGGCCCTGTTCTGGTTTTTGAGTTGGCCTTGCCTACCCTGGAACTTGGGGTTCTGAGCTCGGAGTGTAGGTGCACCACCCCTCTCCACTTAAGTTTGTTTGTAACTAGGCAAAGGGCAAAGGGCTTGAGTTGCTGTCTGGTCTATGAGAAAAATGGGTCCAGTATTTTTTCTGCCTTTTCAGCTTTTCTTTTTCCCCTGGTGATTCTGAGGATTGGGGCCCTTGTGCTGAGCTTCATCGTCAGCTTTCTCTTTATTTCTTATTTTAAAACAGAGGTCCCTAAGTTTCCCTAAGAGTCCCTAAGTGTTCCTAAGTTTCCCTAAATTTCCCAGGCTGGGTTTGATCCTTCTGCCTCTGCCTCTCAGAGTTCTTAAATTACAGGCTTGTACCATTACACCTGACTCCTTTAAAACTTTCTTAAAGCTAATCTTTTTTGAATAATTATTTTCAGACCATAGGTATATTGAACTGTTCCTGAACTCATGTCCAAAAGGAAAATAAGCCTTCAGGGGTTCTGGATATTAAGGTAAGTTTATTATAATAAGATAACAGGTATAACTAGAAATTATTTTCAGTTGATAATAATCATTAACTTACTAACTGGTACTGTAGTGGAAACGATTCTCTTTATTTTTTGGGTACTGGGAATTGAACTCTGGACCTTGCACTTGCCGGGCAGATGCTTGTGCTGCTGAGCTATATCCCTAGCCCACGATTCTCTTTTTTGAGGGGCCATTTGTTTTGTTTTCAGTATGGGGGATTGAGAGGCAAGTGCTCTTCCACTGAGCTATAGCCTCAAAGATTCTCTTCATAATAAACATTTAAGGAATGGCAACTGAAACATGCATAGAAAGACCGGGGATTCTCCTGGGGTTGCGCACTCAGTGATGACAGAGTGCTTGGCTGTTGCCGCTGTGTAGAACCTTGCCCTGTACTTCCCAGCAGTTCTGCTGTGTGCCCCACAGATAACTGAGTAGCTGCTTCTAGTAGCTCCCAGTCACGGCACACAGCAATAGACCTTGCCTTCGCTTTTCTTCTCAGTGACCGGTACACACATCTCCTCAGTTGGAAGATATTTTCAGGATGTGAAGAGGATATTACTTTGAAACCAGGGTGCATCTCTAATACACAGTTAACTTGCCTCTGTTTGCCTTTACTAAGATGGTATTATGAAAACGATTTTTTGTCTTAGGAAGTACATGGTTTCATATTTACAAAATCAGCCTTGTCCCATCTCTTGCTAAACATATGGTATTTTTTTCTCAAAGTGTTTCAGTAATTTGTATTGCAGTCACTTTTCTGCATGTAGTGATGTATTCTTAGACACACTTAGCTGTGGTAATTTTTTAAAAACATGGGTGTCCTGTTACTATGACTGTTGTGGACTGTTTTGGATATATATCTTGATGTAAAATGTTTAGATCAGCTCAATTCTTATAAAATATGTTCTGCACTCACTTCTAGAAGTCTGTCTCCTTACCAGGCTGTGTCCACTGATGTGTAATGGATTCTCTGCACCTGAAATTGACTCGTTCTCAGGCAGCCTGCAGTCAGTCAGAGAAAGATGCTGACATTTGTAATTTCAAATGTACTGGGAAGCACTTGTGTAATCCCTTTTCATTTTAAGTAAATGTGTACCATCTTTTGTTTCAGGGTGAAGAAAGCATTTCATTTGCACATGTTTCTTGGACATGGGATATCAAGTTCCAGTTTATTGGCAGCAGCTGCTAGAGAAAGGATTTTGAGGTTTTTGGTTAATTGTGTGTAAGATAAATTTGTAGTGGACTGATTAGGAAGAGAAAAATGCAGTTTGGGATTATGAAATAAACCACAAATTATAACTTTTGTTTAAAACTGCCCAAGATCTGGTTAAAAGAATCTGTTCTTTATTTTATATAATTATAAACAGTTTTTTTTCATAGAGGATATGTTACCCAGTATAATGACTACATATTTTTATTCAGCAGTATTTGTTAAAATCTTTCTCCCATTGACAAAATAATCTTTTCAAAGTTTTGGTTTTTTGCCTATGAATTAAGAGTTCTGATATAAAACCTCTTAAGGGGTTAAAATAATGATATATTTTAACCACTCACCAAAGCAGGAAAGGATTTCAGACTTTTAAACGACTATGGTTTGGGAAAAGTTTTAATTTTAGCTTTATTTGGTTATTTAGATGGGGTAGGAATTGAAAAAACAAAAGGTGAGTGTAAGACAGTTTGGCAATTTTATGTCTTTAGAAGTATTTTGCCTTCTAGACCTTGTACAAAGCCTTTTAGCATTGGTGCCTGTGTAAAGGGGAAATCTGGTCACAGCTGAAAGGTTATCTGGCCCCTCACCCTAATTTTTTTGGTTTTGGGTAAACCTTAAGGGTGTTTGTTAGCATCAGAACTGTAAAGTGATACTGTGTGTCAAAGCAGTAGGTTGGGAAAAACCTCAGTGGTTTCCCCTGACTTTAAACCAGATGGGGGAAATGTCGGTCCCTCATTCGCTTCTTCAGTGGGGTAGCACAGCCTATATTTTAGAACAAGTAGGGGGCCTTGCTTAGGTAAACATAGCATTCACTGTGTAATTGTGTGAGGGCTCTGGGTAAGCTGTACTTTTGTACGCTGTGGCATCCCCTCTGCTTTCGTATTAAACAGCTTGCTATTTTCAGTACTGGACCAGGCGACTGGCTTCCAGCTGTAGTCACTAATAAACTAACTGTGTGCATCTGTGTCAGAGCTAAAGTCCTCCTGTATACCTTCTTCCCCTTGTTCCTGTTCGCAAGGTGACAGCTGCCCCATGAGGTGCAATTCTAGTTCTTATCACTGAGTTTGCGCACATTTTGCATAGGTGATGTCTGGAAGAGAAATGTTTCTCTCATTTAGTATCTGTCTGTATCTGATTACCAATTAAGGTGTCAGTCCCTGTACTGTAAGTAGAATATCAATGAAAGCTTGTTTTAGATTGAAAATTACTTAAGAGAATTTATTACTAGATTATGGGAGTCAACTATATATATATTATGTTTATTATATATATATGATATTTATAATATATTTATTACATGAACTCCTGGCATATTAATAGAAGAAGAAATGGTTAGTTTTTCAGTTGTAAAAATACTCCTATTAGAGTATACTTAACTGCAGGTTCTGAGCATCTGTTGCCGCAGGTACCGAGCTCCTTGGTGGGACCTCCTTCTCCCCTTTCGCAGACTGCTTGGGGCTCTGCTTTACTGTGGGAAAGGGCTGAGGGTCTGTGGGGCAGGGCTGGTGAGTTTATTCTCTTACAGTTACTTCTTTGTCAGCTAATGAATCTAATTGCACCTTTCTGAGGGAAGAGGGAAGCGCCCATCTCACCAAGCTACTGGTGGCTGTGCTGCCCTCAAGGCCATGTCCTAGGTGCAGGCAGGCTGGCAGGAGGGCAGGTGTGAGTCTGCCCTGCCCGATTCAGTTGTGGGCATTGCTGACCGGGCAGGTGGAACTGCTGGGAGAGGACGTGGACTGTGTCATGGAGCGGAGGACTCTTATTTCTACCCAATAAAGGACTCTTATTCTACCCAGCTTGGTTACGACGCCTGTGCATCCTGATACGTTACTGAGGAGCCCTGAGGGGGGTTTTCCTCTGTCTTCTAATCTCGCTCTTACAGCCCGCAGAGCAGAGCCGCAAGGGGACCTGGTGTGAGTGGCATGTGACTGAGGGTGACAGTGGAGCCTTGCCCCTGGCTACCCCGGTGGGTGGGGGCAGGCTGCCCCTTGCCTTGCTGGGGGTGGTGCGTCTGGTGGACCAAGGTTGCAGCAGTTTTCTGAGAGGCCTGGGCAGCCCTGTCTTAAGCTCTCAGTGGGCAGGACAGAGCAGAAGGGGTGCGGAGCGGTGGGGGGGTTGGAGTCACTGCTGGGGTCCTGGACAGTGTACGTTGCTGTGAAGCTCATTGTGCTGAGCCCTGCACCCCTGCCGCTGCGCTGGGTGAGGTTCCTGTTCCTGTTCCGGTGCGCTGCTCATGGGTCTGGCCAGGAGTTCCAGATGCCACTTCAGCAGGGACCTGGAGGGCGGTTTCTCAGGTCTCAGTTGTCTTCTCTATGTCGTTGTGAAGTCTTCAACCCAATAGTACATTTTAGAAAGGAGATTCAATTTTTTCTTACGGCTTTGTGTAAAAAGAATGGTGAGCAACTGGGCCTGGTGGCACAGACTGCACTCTGGGAGGCTGAGGCAGGAGGATCCCAAATTTGAACCCAGCCTGGGCAATTTTAGTGAGTTAACAAGACCCTATCTCAAAATTTGAAAAAATAAAATTAACAAAGAGTTGAGGATGTAGCCCAGTGTGAAAAGGCACTAGATTCCATGTCCAGCCCTTTACAAAGTCTTGGAGACTGGATGTGATGGCCCATGCCTGTGATCCTAGCACTCAGAGGCTGGAGCAGGAGGATCTGAGTGTGACACAGCCTGGGCTTCATGGATAGTTCAAGATGGGCCTCGAGAAAAAGTTAGACCCTATTTTTGAGACAGGGTCTTACTATATTGCCCAGGCTGGCCTTGAACTTTTGATGCTCCTGCTTCAGCCTTCCTCTGAGTGCTCTTAATTATGGGCTGGTGCTCCCATTCCCAGCATTGTTTTCTAAGAGACTGGTACTCTTTCCCAGATTGGCTCCAGACCCCTGAGTTCAGGTGATTTTTAGCATCCAGCCTGGACAAGGGGGGCAGGAACAACAGGAGCGTGTGAAGTGCACCTGGTTCCCCACTATTTTTTTCTTTTAGTACTAGGTTCAATTCAGGGCCTTTGCACTAAACTACCTTTTTGGGGGTCTAAGTGTGAAGGTCCCTATGTGATCACATTTTTTTTCTTTTTTTGAGACAGGGTCTTGCTATGTAGTTTAGGCTGGCCTGGAACTCAGTCACATAGCCCAGGCTGGCCCTGAACTCACCACAGTGCTCCTGTTTCAGCCTCCCAAGTGCTGGGATTACAGGTGTACACCACCACCTGGCTAGTTTACATTTCAAAGTAAATTGACTAGTTTGTTACTTGCACACAGAACCGTGAAGAGCTTGGTTTTGGATTGGGTACTGACTGGCATGTCCAAGTACCACAGACAGTTGGGATGGCAGACAGACCTTCCTCAGGGTGCTAGGAGTAAGTTAAATGACCTTGGTAGTTGACAAGAAATGTCTCCTCCAGAGGCCTGAGAAGAAGGGGGACTGTATTAGGCCACATCATTAGAGCGAAGTTTCAGCACAAGTGGAAACGGCCATTACTGTGCTTTTGCAATGTGGTTCTTTCCCAGGGGGCTGCGGTTTCTGGTGAGCAGCGCTAAGGGAGGCCACTGGGGGCAGGGGCGTGAGCGCCTTCGGAGTCACCTGCCATGCCCAGTGCTGGGAGAGTTTTGTGTACATTTTTACATCGTGGCTACAGATAGGATCTTCCAAATCTACACTGCTTATTAGTGCAAAAAATTCTCAGATCCTCCTCGGAAAAACTGTTGAGGGAGTTCAGGCAGGTTCTGCTGGGTTCCACTGGCAGCCCTTTCTGTGCTGGGGATGGAGCCCAGGGCCCCGGGGGACTAGGATAGCTGTTCTGTCACAGTCTGGGTTCTAGGTTTCCTTTCATAGGACGAAGTCACTCTGTGCCCGTTGCCTTTTTTGTTTGTTTGTTTCCAGGTTTGGCTGGATTGTTCGAGCTGGGCTCGTGCGTGGTCATTCTCCGGCCTCAGCCTCCCAGCGTCCTGGGATTTTTTACTTGAGTGAACTCTCTTCAGAGCAGTTTCAGGAACACAGGATGTTGCAGGTAGTGAGGTTCCTCTACACCTTACCCATGCTGCCCGCTGCCTGCAAATCCCAGTGCAGTGTCTCGGCGCGGGGAGCAGCATTGCAGATGGTTCCTCGAACTTAGCTGCATTAGCTTTTCTTAGTAGCCTTTCTATCCAGGGCCCACTGCCTTGGTTACCTCCCCTCATCCCTTCGATGGCTCGGTGACCGTGATAGCTGTCCAGAGTCATTCTATAGATGCCTCTCAGATGTGGATGTTTTATTTCTGCTCAGCCTGGGTCCAAAGAAGGCCCACGACACAGGGAGGGTGCCTGTCAGCAGTGTGACTTCTCAGGTTGGTGCCCAGTGCTCCGGCGCCCCCTCGTCTTGGGCACTGAAGCTCTGCATGGGGTGGTGTTGGTGCTAGGTCCACATACAGTGTTGGGGACCGTGCTGTACAGGAGCTGTCACCTCCCTGATATGCAGTTGCTCGATTGTCGTCCTGTGTATTGTGTTGCGCACATTTCTTCATCTTTGGCCATCGGGAGTTCTTTCAGCCACCCCTTATTTTCTCCTAGCTGACGCCTTGTTCCCAGACCTGCTATCGCTGCCTCTCCAAGGAGTTCTAGGTTTCCTTTTACAGGACAGTGGTATCAAGAAAATGCGATCTGGGGTAGCCCATCCCTGTGACCCCAGCTTTGAGGGAGGCCGAGGTACACGAAAAGAGCTGGGGCTGGAGCTCGGCAGAGCAGCTGTGGAGAGTGCGGGAGGGCCGGGCCGGACCCCAGTGCTAGGGGTCGAGGTGGAGGTGGAGGCAGAGGCCGTCGCTGCACTGCTGTGTGATTGGTGCTGTGCTCACTGCACAGGACTTGAGTAACGATCCGTGTGTGCCTGCGTGCATGTCTGTGTATTCCGCATCAATCTGGAAAGCACTATTTACAAACTAGTAAAATACATATAAAACTTCTAACCATTTAAGAGTTATAGTTGAGCCAGGTATGGTGGTGCATGCCTGTAATCTCCGCACTTGGGAGGCCAAGGCAGGAGGGTGGCCAAGAGTTTAAGGCCATCCTGGGCTACATAGTTTAAGCCATGCCTGGACTACATAGTGAGACCCTGTCTCAGAGAAAAGAAGCTTACGGAGCACCATGCATTTACATTGTTGTTCAGCCAGTTCTCATCTTCCTCAAGTGAACTACCTGTGAACCATTAATCACCCATTATTGTCTTCTCTGAGCCCTGGCAGCCATGGTTCCACTTTCATTTGTCCTAATCTGGATACCTCCTACCAAAGGGATCCTGGGGGACATGTTCCTGGTGCCTGGCTCACATCACTGTCCTCAAGGGTTAGCTGTGTGGTGGCAGCATTCCCGAGGTTGAATTGTGTTTGGGTATACACCACACTTCACTGGTCCATCCACTTGTGCATAGACTATTCTTCTGGCTCTTAAATACTGTGCTAGATAGGTGTACAATTTCCTCTCAAGTGTACATCAAATCCAGAACTTCACACAGGCTGGACAAGTGCTCTACCACCAAGCTACATCTCCAGCCCTACATTTTTAGGAGGTACAGTTTTTAATTCTTTTGGACATAACCCAGAAACGGACTTGCTCGTATTTTTAGAGATTGCCATTTCAATGTAGTTTCACATTTCTACCACGCGAGTATAGGTGCCATTTTCTGCACCTCTGCAAATATGTGTTCTTTTGTCTTTTATCTTGTGCAGTGCTGGGGACAGAACACAGTGATCTGTCTCCTTAGCACGAGGCCGGGTCTTGCTAAGTTAGTTGCCTAGGCTGGCCTTTCCTCAAGACTCTCCTCCCTTCGCCTCAGCCTCCCAGTCTGGGCAGTGCAGCTGTGCACCGCCAGTACAGGCGCTCCTTGTGGTTTAACTTGCAGGGCCCCAGTGTCTGTGGGCATGGGGCGCCTTTGCACATATCGCTCGCTGAGCATCTGTGTCACCCTTCGTGTGAGAAGTGTCTCCTTCAAGTACTTGCTCATTTTTATTGTTTTAAGCTCCTCTGTTTTCTTCTAAGCATCTGTTCTCTTACAGAGGATTTGGATCCATGTTGCTTCGTTTATGGTATATGGGTCCAACTTCACTTTTTGCATGTGGCTCTCCAGTATTTCAAACATTGTTTTTGGAAAAAAAGCTGTCTTTTACCGCTGAGTGGTATTAAAACCAATTTGTGCGTCTACTTACAGCGTATCTCTGGGTTACTCTGTTGCGCTTGTTATTTTTGTCTCTACACCGGCACTGTTTTGCCTTTGTCACTGTAGTTCTGTGGTGAGTTCTGAAGCCAGGACACACTGCGACCTCCAGCTCTGTGCTTTTTTAAAGTTATTTGGGGGTCCCTTGAGACTGTGTCCATGAACTTTAGGATTTTAATTTCCTGCTTCAGCCTCCCAAGTGTTTTTTGTTTTTTTTTCTTTAAATAGGGATTGTACTCTGGGTCCCTGTGGCTGCCTTCCAGCCCATGTGAATATACGGTGGGCTTTCTGTGTGGCAGACTTGTGTAATCTTTATTGTACATGCTGTCTACAACTTTAAACTTGTTTCATCCTGTTGATGCTGTTATAATCTGTGAAAAGCACATTTTTTTAAGAAAGATTAGCCATAATATTAAGTTGGTATTTATGACTTAAGTCTTTTTGCATTTGGTGGGGCAAAATAAGCACAGATCTTTGAAGTTTTATTATATTTTTTTAAAAAGGCTAAATACATGTAATTCTAAGTAAACTCTCAAGTGATTACTTATTTCGCCTTATAGTTCACGTTATGGAGCTGCCTCCTTGCTCATTAGGGTGACTCCCATTGTGCCTGTTTGCTCCCGATACACAGCACCTACAACAGTGCTGGCTGATGGAGGTGACCAAGGCTCACGAAGAAAAAAAAGGCAGTAAGAGTAGGTCAAAATCATTGATTTTATTTTCCTTAGTATTCCTACACTTCAGCCCCAGCAAGTAACAGGCCAGGTGTACAGAACAACAGACTCCAAATAATACGGTCTGGGATATTTATATTACCGGTTTCTAAGCCAGGCTCCAAGCTGGACCTTCTTAGGTCACAGGTCACAGCTGGGAGTCAGAAGGCCCAGAAGCTCTAGCATAATCCGGAGAGCACTGACCATCTCTGTAGTGCCCTGCTTAATGCACCCTGTTCCCAAAGGATTCCTATTGAGAGGCCTGAGTGCTGTCTTTCCCCAGACAACCTACCAGCTCTGATTCTTGGCTCAAAATAAGGAATTTCTTATTCAGGGAACCACTTAGTACACACTGAGCCAACTGTTCTCAGCCATCAACAAACCTGGCTTAGCTTTAATTTCAACAGCACTTCTACTTGTGCAGGACAGCCTCCATTATGACTTGGAGGGCCTGGAACAGCGATACCTTTCTTAGTAGTAGGGATTGTGGAAAGGGTGGATAGTTACTTTGAAGTAACTTGTAGGCCCAGATCAGCAAATTCCAGTCCTGAAATTGTTACACTACTTTCAGTACATTCAGGTTTATATTACTCTTTTCCCTGAGTGGGTTCAGATTGGTGGAGGTACTTTCCGAGGTAGTCATGGGGATGAAGAAACAAGGTTTAGGTTCAGCAGTGCCTGGGAAAAAGGCAGCATCTGTCATTGTAATCTCTCCTTGGATCTTTTCCCCTTGAAGCTGCAAAGGCAATTGAGGGACATGGTGCGTTTTCACTGTTTCTTTTCCTGGGTACTCTAGGTGGTCTGCGTGAAACACAGGGTCTGCTATGTGCCACAATGAGTCAGCACCTGAGCCGCTTCTCCAGCCCCTCGAGTCCTGTCTGCTTGGGTATCTTGCAGTACAGCAACCCCAGGGTCACCATCACTGTTCTTTGGAGCAGCCCTCCATGCCCTTCACAGTGTGTTTGGTAAGAAAGGCTCTACCCAGTAACCTTTGTTGAGTCCTCAGGGAAAACAAGCAGTTTCTAGTGCCCAACACTGCCTTTCATTCTGGACCTGGTCTGCTGAAGTCATTCCTGTCACCTGTGCACAAGGGCATTCGGGGTCCTGACACAGGAAAGGAGGCCCTGCCCGGGCACCCACCGGGTCCTGGCTGCCAGCCTCGGCCGGGCTGTGGGCTGCTGTGTCGCTAGCTGGAGCTGCTGGTGCCGGCGCCAGCACTGGAGGTTGGAGGCGGCTTGGGCGTGGAGCAGGTGCTGCTGGTGGTCCCTGTGCAGTCCTGGCATGCAGAGTCCTGCAGGGAGCGGAGAGTCAGCATGGGCAGAGCAGCAGGGCGAGCAACGCTACTCTGGAACCTTACAATTTCACCTCATTCTGCAGGTTACAGAATTTCGGGCTAAATGGCAGGGTTTTGGAGTTCTCTGAGCATATGTAACATTATTTATACCCACTAACGGATTCTGAGCTGATCTCCTTTTGTTTCACTATTTCACAATAAAAGCAACTAAAGACACTGTTCAATTGTGTATCTCAGCATCAAGGAAACAGCTGAGTTGACTTACATAAGGTACTGATTCTTCATCAGAGTGGTTCCTTGATTCACAAACTCAGTTCTCTCCATGATTCTGGTTGCAAGCTAAACTGAAGGAGAACTAAATCAAATTTTCCCGTTAAGGTCAATATTGTTCCTAAGCACTGAATTTGATTTGCTTCCTGTCTGACTCAGCTGTGACCAGCACTGTGGAAAGAACTGAGTTCATGAGCCCAGGAGAACAAGGGAGGAGGGAGGGGAAAGGAAGGGAGGGAGAAGAAGAAAGTGAGAAAGGAAAAAATGGAAACAGCTTTTGTAAATGTGAAGAGGGGTGTGTGGAGGGGAGGGGAAGAAAGGTACAGATAAATATTTTCTCTGGGGAAAAAAAGCCAAGTGAGCACTTCTGCATCTCAGTATTTCGAGCTGATCTGAGTGAGAACCGTTGTTTACTCAGCAAACTGCTCAAAGCTGTGCTCCTTCCTGCCCCTTGCTCTACATGACTCCTGTTTACAAACAGACTTGGAGTTATTGTACTTGTATTTCCGTTTTGTTTGTTGAAGACAGGGCCTCGTTACGTTACGTAGTTTAGGCTGGCCCCAGACAGCAGTCCTGCCACAGCTTCCTGCGTGCCGGGATCACAGGTGTGCACGGCCCCACCGGGCTCCCGTCCTCAGCCACCCCCCAGCGTGTGGAAACTTCAGGCGGCCTCTGCTTAGGACGCCACTGTAAGGCTGTACCCGTGCATCTCCTTAATGTGCGCCCTTATCTTCTGGCTAGGCATGGAACACCAACAATTTCACTCATTTTGATGGTACTTTTAAAACAGGAGGCTTCGTTACCTGTTCATCTGTAGGGGGAGACTGCAGCCTACAAAGGAGAAAGAACAGGAACAAGTCAGTATTTTCCATTCCAGGAAAGGTTTAGAAGGCACACATTTTGCCGAACAAGCAATACTGTATTTCTTTTGTATTTTTAGGAACAACATAATCATTAATTTCAATTACCAAGATTTTGGAAATTCTGCCCGTTAAATGACCAGAGTCTGACCCTGACCTGCCCTCTGGCGGCTGCATGAGTCAGTGTTGGCTTTCTGTCTCTCCCAATACCATTTAAATGGCAGCTTTAGCCAGTTCATCACGAAAGGGGAATGAATGAGAATGTCACATGAGAACCATTCAGGCAGCTCCTCGTCTGCGCTGAGGTAACCTGGCCCCCACATGGAACAGAACTGACAGCAGCCCACCCCTGGCTCTGGAGGAGCAGCAGCAGGTGACTGGCTCCTGCTGCTTGAGCAGCAGCGTGACCACCAGACACATGCAGGCGTGCCTCGGAACTCAACCTGAGAGTGCTATGCTGACTGCAGTCTGGCTGGGAGGGGCCCCAGGAGGTCACGTCATGTGCAGGTGTTTAGAGCCAGGCTACAGGGTGGATCACGTCACCTCTGCTCCTCAGTGTTCTCATCTATGAAGTGGAAACAAGATTATACTTCTGTAAAGAGAGAATGTGAGTGTGAAGCACACTTTCTAAGCTGCAGAACATACCACCAATCACAGTGTAAGGAAGTAGCAGTCCTAACTCAGAATTTCACATCCGTGACACCCTTGCTGACCTAGTGGGATGATTCTAGTTGAAACTACGCTGAGCCAGAACGGTGTTCAGCAGGTGAGTGTGCGGCCTTTCTAGTTCCCGCTCCTGTGCCTGTGTACAGGAGCTGCCATCGAGGGAGGCTTGAGCTGCATGTTAGGGAACAGGAAGTTTGCGGGTTCTGTGGAGCACTGTGAACGCCTCCGTAGGCAAGCAGGGCACCTTTGCTACAAACCTGCTCCGCAGCCTGGGTGCTCAGAGCTCCAGCATCTGCCTGGTGACCCTGCCCAAAGCGGACACTGCACAGCTCTCTCCACACTCCTCTCCGGCCTTTCCTCTGCCCCGACCCCCCCACCCTTTCAAGGTGACACACTCCTTGTATTTGAAGTCTGGTCTGCAGCAAGAGTAAACGGAGAGTAGAGATGTGCACCCCGGGGACCGCGATGAGCCACGCTGCCGCACTGTTACCCTCGGCCGTGCAGCTCAGGCTGCTCTAGGCAGCATGGGCTCTGTGGGGTCCTGTGCAGTGACAGAAGCCCTCATCACAGCGACACACAGAAGGCCTCTACTGGCCTAATCCTGATGGGCCTACTCGGTCCCCTCCCACAGACCCCTCCGCATGGCTTCACCTCTCCTCCCGGGGTCAGCAGCTGAATGCTCAAATTTTAATGCAGATGAAGAGTTAAGAAAGAGGAACTAAATGAATGTGAGACCCTGAGTGAATGGAGAAGGAAATGTGGCAGACTGGCACATTTATCTCAACCTGAGCACAGAGGCAGAAGCAGAGGCAGAAGCAAGTACTCAACACGGGTGTCAGATGTCAGGGCAGCGCCTTTCTCTTGGGATTCTGAGCATACGTGACAAATGATTTTTCCTTTGCTTTTTGTGGTATGAAACTGAACCTGAGGTTGCTCTACACTGGGCTAGATCCCTAGCCCTTATATATTTTTGTAAAAATTTTTCAACAGCTTCTTGCTGTATTGCCCCACTGACCCTGAACTCCAAATCCTCCTTCCCCTGCCTCATGAGCAGCTGGGGTTACAGATGTGTACCACTGTGCCCAATGAAAAGTCATCTTTTAAGTGATAATTGAGTTCAGGGTTAAGAAAAGAATCAGAGAATGACCTGATCTTTTGTTGTTTTTGGCTTTTTCAGACATGGTCTCGCTGTACAGTTCAGGCTGGCCTTGAACTCACAGCAATCCTCCATCCTCCTGCCTCAGCCTCCCAAGTGCTGGAATTACAGGCATGCACCACCACACCCAGCTGATTACCCTTCTAAAATGGTTTAGTAGGTTTCCCTTAAGAATGTTATACGGTTTATTTACTTTGCTTCAAAGTGTCTTTCAAATTAAGATCCTAAAGCACTGGTCTATGTCAATGCCAATGTATTACCAAAATCTCCCTTTCCCACCTCCCCAGAATGATTTTATCTTAGTTAATACTTGATTAGTAGACACCTGTGGCTTTCTTCCAGGGGCTTTTTTAGTTTAACATTTTCCTCTTGAATTGTGTGCCTCCCATCCTGCCAAAAGAAAACGATCCAGTTTATTAATTATTCAGCGTGCTAAACAGTGGCAGTATTGCAGACATTTCCTTCTGTCCTACCTCAGACTGGCTGTGAAGCTGCGTGGCTTTTAGCTAGGGAGGGTCTAACTTTTAAGCATGTTCCCTCATTCTCTGCTCCAAGTAGTTTAACCTTCTGATACAGTTTACAGTAAATTGCCTTCAAGTGATGCTTTTAATTCCTGACATTCCTAGTAAGATTCAGTGTGTTCAAGATACTTTGCCTCTCAGGAGGAATATACATTTACCCGCCTCACCACCCCGAGTGGACTCAAAGCTGGGGAGGCACGCTCAGCTACACCGACTGTCGCCTCTGCACGCTCACCTGGGTGCCCCCGCACCATGGGGCACACAGCCTCTGCAGCACGCCAAGACTGATGCGAAGCTGCAGCGCGAGGCACCCTTACAGGCACACACTTCCACAGACCCATACGTGCACGCGCACGTCCCACTGCTGCCCACCCAGCCCCTAAAAACGGACTATGTATTTTAAACTACTCAGACATCAAGGGAGAGAGATCAGTGCAATGTGTACCTTCTGAGAGACCCCAGCGCAGGGCAAGTCAAGAGAGACAGACTCAAAGCCTCTTTGGAGATACACGGTAGCCTAAGATTTTAAGTAGATCTCTGTGAGTCCTTCAGGTTTTTGGTTCACTCTGCTAAGCTAATGAGACAGTACGTCTCGTAGGTGGCCCGGGCACACTATCACAGATCAGCGCCGGGCAGCGGTGCTGTGTAATCTGTCTGCGTTTTACTTTTCTACTCTCTAGCTAATCAGCAGCTCACTCTAGAAATTCTAAGCTAAAAATGATGCCATGCTTTGTCACATATAATCACATACACAAAGGGGGCAATTTCTTTGATTAGAAAAAATATCTCCTGCTTCTCAGAGGTCATTATCTGAAGAGGCTGCCTCTGTTTCCTGGTGCCAAAGAGGATCCTGGCCAGTTTTAGTTCCTTCAGGCTTACAGGAGCTGAAGAAGTCTCAAGACTGTTCCGCAGAAGTTTCTGTCTCTTCTCTTTAAATTATTCTACATTGCTAACCCTTCCTCAAGCCCAGTTCCCTCTGTGGGTATACTCAAATTGAAATCCTCATGACTGAGAGAAAGGTGTAAAAAACACATCTACATTTAGAAACTCTGTTAGAGGGAAATTCAAGGCTGGGAGGGATTACTATATCACATTATTAAACACTGTAAGGAGAAACCCAAGAAACACGTGTTTTCGTTAAGATACCGTAATCATCTTTAAAAACTGAAGGAGCAAAGCAAGTCCCTAGAGGTCACCAAGTCGAGCCAGCATGTGCATGAGGAGGGCTTCAGATCAAGCTCTCGCCGCCTCTGCCTGTGCAGTCTCTGGTTTGTTGCCCACATTCTCAGGCCACATCAGTTAAGCGCGTGACCCACGATAGGGAGGGGCACTGTCTACGCAAGCAGCCAGTGAAAGAGAACGAAGTGAACGAACAAGCATATTACCGTCTTGGGCTCTGGCCTCCGCGAAGCCTTGCCTGGCAGGCTCAGGCTCCGAGTGTTCTGTAACCTTCTTTCTCTTTCCTGTTTTAATTCTAACTCAAGTTGGTTCCTGGGATAAGTTGGAAAGAAAAATGAGAAAAATTTAGATTTCTATATTTACATTTTCTAAAGAATGCTGAAGTTCAGTAATTAGCACTTGAATAAAAAGCTACAGACATGTAAACAACCAAGTACAGAAGTGCAATAAAACCAATAATGCTAAGAATCAAAAATATACTTAATCTTTCTAGGGTGATTAACAGTACACTTTCAGCTCACTGGGTCCTTGCAGGTCACCACTCAACAGCTGGGTGTGTGCATGCATGTGGGTGTGCGCATTACGTATTCTGGGGGCTGATACTGCGGACTGAACCCAGGACCTTCGTACTGAGCTATACCACAGGGCTCTTTTTTAGTTTTTATTTTGAGGCAGGGTCCTGCTAAGCTCTTAAATTGTTCAGGCTGGACTGAAACTTGTGATTCTCCTGCCCCAACTTCCCAGAGTGCTGGGATTACAAGCCGTGCCACCACCCCAAGTTAAATGCCAGTAGTTTACATTAGCTCTCAATGCAGAGCTGTGGACCTGAGCGACAGTACTGGTAACTGTCATCAGGACACAGCACAAAGAGTACATACACTGAGTACCGCTTCACGCCGGGCAGTGGGCCTCCCTCGTACTCACTGTACCAGGACCAGCTGTGCCCTCCGTTACCAGTGTCTTAGCTGTTTTATACCCAGCCACCTTCCAGGGGCTTCAGCATGTGAGTTCACTTGAGAGAAAACGTGGGAGACGAGTTAAGGTTTGGAGTTGGAGCAACAGGATTGTAAATGAGCGCTGTCATTTACTAGTTTGCCTGTGTGCGTCTGGACACGTTTAAACCCCCGTGCTGTAACTCCGTATGAAAGGACAGTATCATCGCCTACCAAAGGAGTCCGTGGGAGACTCGGAGAGTGACTCTGCACGCGGACACGACACAATTTCAGGAAACTACATTGTGTTGGCTATGAACTATTTATCTGGAACCCTGAGCTGTAATTTCCTTTTTCTTTTTTTTGAGATAGGATCTTACCATGTAATTTAGGTCGCCCTTAAAACTACCATATTTCCCTGAAAAAAAGGCCTACCCGCAAAATTAGCCTGTTAAGACTACCAGCCAGATGGACACATTTAGTATATCCACTGCAACACACAATAGGTGTATTGGGTTATAAAATAACTATTAATATATAAATAGATGTAAGTAATATTAGTGATACAAAAACTTAAAAATAAATAAATTAAAATTAAGTATTTGTAAATACCGAAGTGGGTGCCTCTGGATGAGAGTAAACACCTATGTAAACAGACAAACTTGAAACCTGCTGCCGAGTGGCCAGCTGGTGCACAGACACAATGCACGAATGTGTACCTCTGACAAGGGGCAGATGTGTGTCTAACTCGAGTGTTCATAATTTAGTATGTTGTGTGGAAGTGATGCATTACAAGCAGGCTGTTCAGACAGTAAGTGCACATTAAGGAGCACTTTTTTGCTGGACAGGAGAGACTGGGGCCAATGGGCCTACAGGAAATGGAGCCGTAAGAAATTCAAGCTGGAATTTGGAATGTGGAGAGAAATGGCGATGTTTCAGAAGATGGCATGACTGTATTTGAACAAATGTGTATTTTTGTACATGAATAAATGTGGGTTGTCATACGTGAATAAATTGCCTGAAAATAAGTCCCACTATGTCTTTTGGAGCAAAAATTAATATTAAGACCTTGTTTTATTCTGAGGGAAAGACAGACATAAGTAGCTCTGGCTGGCCTGGAACTTAGGGTGACCCTGTGGCTTAGCCTCTGCAGGACTGCGACTACTGGTGTGTGCGCACCACCACGCCCGGCTGTTTTCCTGCTTCTTAATCACAGGAGATGTTGACAGGGTTTGGAGAAGGCTGATGTATGTGAAGCTGTCCTGCTCCCAACCCGAGGGAAGGGACAGGGAAAGACGGGCTGTCCAGCCTGAGAGCCCCCAACCCTGTCAACGCAGCTGCCCTCTCTTCACCGCTGCCTGGTCAGCTCCTCCACTTCCAGCTGCAGGCTGTCGATCTTGTCCCCGAAGTCCTGCTTGAAGAGCCGGTTGTCCAACTCAGCCGACTGGCGGCCTTGCTCGGCCAGGCGCAATCTGGATGTGAGCCACATGAACTCGTGATGAAAACAAAAGCCATGGTGGGGGAGAGCAAGTTCACAGCACAAAATAAAATAACCCGAGGAAGAAGGCACAGGAGACAGAGGGGAAACACTTTGCAGGACACACAAAAAAGAAATCATGAGGGAAAAAGATGGCAAAGAAACAAATTCTTTAAAAAAACAAGAGAAGGTGAACCAGGCAGAGGAAAAGCAGATTTTCCACTTTTTTTTTATTCTAGTACTACAGTTTACAGCCATTAGATGATAAACAATAAAACATCACGTTTTAGAAAATCCATATCCAAAACCAACCTCAGGTACATAGTAATTTGAATTTAACCCATTTGTTTGTTTTCATTTCCTAGTGGGTCTGGTACTTTATATTTTATACATAGCTGGAACGTGCATACGGGTAATTACCTTCTTATGTGTGGAATCTTAACATTTTTTCTGGCCCTCTCTCCAAACATGCTGAATCACTGGAATTACCCATCAGCCCTTACCCAAGCTTCTGGTTACTGCACAGGGAAGTCTCTCTCAGAACGAGGCCGTCTCCTTCCTTGCCACTCCGGGCTGAACGAGGAGCTCAGCACTAGGTCCTGTGAGACCCCGCCCTGCGCGCTGGAGGAGTCTCACAGATGCTTCTGTGGAGCACTGTGTAACTCTGCACCTATACAGAGTCATGTTTTGGGCTTTTATGTAATAAAATTGGATGCATGCTATTTGTAGTCTTTATTTGGGGGTTTGATCACTCCTTCCTAATGCTCATAGAAAGGTGATTCACTGCAAATTTTATTTATATAGGTGCAAAATTAGTAGAACTAAGACATGTTCAGGAGCACAGGATCTTCCATGAAGTCTATTCTAACACATATCATTTGACTTGATTTTGAAGTCTGGTTTAAGGACCTAAAAAAAAGACATACATGAAACCTCTCCTAGTTTTGGTTCTATCTTACTCTCCTAGTTCTGGTTCTGTCAAGAAGAAAAAAGTATGAGCTAGAAGCAAATGAATTATTTTGTCCCTACTTCCACAGCTAAAATGCTGCAAAGCATACTGGAAAGAGGGAAAAAACCAAAAACAAAAATCTCAAAATTTTGTCAAGATCTTTTGAAAGAATGGAGACTTATGTAAAAGCCTATCTCTGCAACTCAAAAATCATTAAAAAAGAAAAAAATCAAAGTATTTATAGAATTATTTACAATGTAAAACCCAGAAAGGCTTATATCTGTGGTCACTTAGAAAAAGAAGCCCTGCTAATATTGCTTGTGTATATCTACTGGGAATCTTTTTTTTAAAATAGTAAATAATAAGGAATGTGAGTTTAAAATTTATCTGTTTGCTACTCTGAAATGTTTTCTACTATCTAAATTATTAGTTTCTGAGAACCTGCAGCAAATCCCCATCTAAACAAAAAGTAACAGAAGCAGTACATGTCTCCAGGTAAGAAAGGGCAGACTCCTGTCTATATGCTGTTCTTGCCAGGAAGACAGCAAAATAGGTTTGAAGAGGGCACAGTGCATTTTTAATAGGAGTGTTTTTATGACAGTTGTTCGCTCTGCACTGGAAGTGGAACTGCAGAAAAGGGGCAGAGGTAGAAGGTAACAAGTGTTAGGAGGGTTTCTCAAGCTTCCACATAATGTTACTGTAAGTTACCTAATCACTAACTTTATCTCTATGGACTTCAAAGAAATGTAAGGATGTTGTTTTTCTTTTGTTCAGTCACTAAGGCAAAAATCTTGCAAGCAACTTGGGTTATTAAGAGAACTGTAATGAAATACTGTATAAGTACTTAGCCTCGACTTGGGGATTTAACCTACATAACGAAAGTGAAAAGGGGCGGTGGCCTAAAATACACAGAGCTACTTCAGGAGAGTCCAGCGCACAGCGTCAGCTCAGTCCTTTCTGCTGCAGCACAGAGCAGGCTGCTGGCGCAGACGTGGGACGGACTGTGCCAGAGCCTCGAGTGCCAAGAGCTGGCTGCAAAGGCAGCGTTAATGTATGTACAGAGCTTCACCTCCCTTGGCTTTTCAATGGTGTTTTACTTATATTGGTCAACTCAGAAATAATTTCTTAGGTTTATCTGGCATTTAATTTGTAATTTGTACCAAATTTTCTAACTTTAAGAAAATAATATAAAAAACCCAAAATATATATCCAACTGTTTTTAAAAACCCAATAAATGCAAAGCCAGCTTTTGGTGACATTTTAGATAGATCCGAATTTAAATGTAGTAACTTTCAGATTTCTTCCTTGTATAGTTAAGTTGGGATAACAGACTTGTGAGGTGACCAACTATATAAATGCCTAGTGATGTTTTGGGATCAGTTTATTTGCTGCACTATTTAAGGTCTTTGCCTGTTTCACCAAATCTTTTTCACTAAACAAAATAAAAATGAAAATAAATTGAAAGGGGAATGAGAAGATGGATAAACAGGGAACACAAAGATTGTAAGAGAACAAGTCAGCTTGATATTCAGAGAGGTGAATCATTTTAGCTTACTTTAAATGCCAAGTCAAAAATCATTGAAAAGTAATCTGATACACTTTTTTTTTTTTTTTTTTGGTCTTTTTGAGACAGGGTCTTACTATGCAGTTCAGGCTGGCCTTGAGCTCACTTTGTAGCCCAAGCTGGTCTCAAACTCACAACAATCCTTCTGCCTCCCAAGTTCTGGGATTACAGGCGCGCGCCACCACAGCCAGCTAATCTGATACACTTTAAAAGCACAACTGACACATACTAAACAATGTTAAGTCATAACCACCTATAAACCAGTTTTTAGATAACTTTCTGTCCTGGGACACCATTTTTTTCTAGTAGTACTGGGGATTGAACCCAGGACTTTCACACTGAACTGCAACCCCAGTCCTTTTTAAGATTTTGAGACACAATCTCACCACATCATCTGGGCTGGACTCACACTTGCGGCCCACCAGCCTCAGCCTCACAGGGAGCCTGGATTACAGGGATGGGTGTGCTGGGTGTGTGCTAGCACACCCCGCATGCAGAGTACCTGTTGTTAGGGCCGCACCAGAGGTTCTGGGAGTACTTGTACCTCTGCAATTTACTTTGGGGCTAATATTAATGCGCACAGCTGCCTGGGGCCTCCTTGATTAAGAGTCACCTGAAGAAAAATGTCACCAACGTCTCATCAAGATTCACCCATATGCTAAATTTATGCCTTATATATTCAAGGCACTAAGACAGATCTAATGATGGATCTTAAAAGATGAGCTCACTAACCTCATGGAGCTTACATTCATACTAATGAAACAACACATAAAGGCTTGGAAGATAAGGCAGTTGGTGAGAAGTGCTGTCGTGGTGTAGACAGAAATGGACGCGGGGCTATGGAAATCCCAAAGACATTATTTCTCGCTGGAAAGAGGTATGAGGAGGAAGCGTTTAAGGCATGTATGTGGCATCTGAACCTGCATGTAAAAAGTATCTGAAGAATACTCCCAGGTGGAAGGGGAGGGCACCCTGCTTGGTGAACTATCAGAAAAGAAACAGACGGGACAGATGGACTGTACATTCAGGGGCCAGAAGTTTGGTCTTACTCAAGCGGAAGAAGGGCTTACGCAGGTGTACGAAGTGCGAACACCAGGTTACTGTGGCTGTCCTTTCCACAGCCTGCCCTGTACCCTCCACGGTGTACTACTACCCCGCTTTACCCTTTGTACTCATCCCCAGCTCACTCTGCAGAGCCAGCCTCTCCTTCCCTCTTCACTTTACTTTTTCAAATAAACTTTGTCACTGTTCTTTTTGCCTGTTTCTTTCAAAATTAAAAAAATAAAAGTGTGAACATCAAATGATCCCTGGTGCTGCATTAGATTTTCAAGCCTGAGCTATTTCTCTTGGCTGCTGAGTCATTAAAAAGAAAATAGTGGTTTGAGACAAACAGAAATCAGTCTCACAGGGAGACTGCTTTGGGCAGAGTGAGCTGTCAACATGGGCGTGGGGTGGGTAGCCAATGTGTTGGCACAGGACGAGGACTCAAGACTGCTCTCTAGGTGCAGAGCAAAGCAGAATGTGCCCTGGAGGTGTCAGAGGAAGACTGGGCCTTGCAGGAAAAGGTCACGAGAAAAAGAAGACAGAAAAGAGCTCAAGGTAAAGGAGGGAGGGAAAGACCAAGAACAGGTCCGGCATGACACCTATCTCAGAATGCAGCAGTAAGGTATCACCTAGACCAAAGTAGTCAAAGGCTTTGGTGATAAAGAATAAACCACACAATTACAAACACATACTACAAAGTCCTTTCATCTTGGCACATATATACTTCTAATCACTCAAGGAAATGGGGTAAGTTCTCATTCTTTTTTGAGAAGGTCTCACTAAGAAGTGCAGGCTGGCCTTGAATTCGTTATGTGCCCAGCTGGCCTCAAACTCAGAGTGATCCTCCTGCCTCAGTCTCTCAAATGCTGGCATTACAGTGTGTTAAATTCCCACATCTGATGCTCAGAGTACTCAGAAAAGGATGACATTTCTTGGCAATGTTTTCAATGACATTGTAGAAAACACAGAAAATTGAACTGGCTTTCATTCTACTAACATGTCTGATTTAGGTTGGGAGAATTTAATGTTTTCCACTTGCCGAATGCACAGTAAGTCCCCTCACTTCTCACACTGATCACTCAGTTTTTCTATAGAAACAGCATTTTACCTTTGTTCCAGCAGTTTAATGGTAGCAGCCATCTGGTTAGTCTTCTCTTCCAAACGACTGTTCAGTTCACTTTTCTGTTTTACTCCTAAGTCTGAACTCTGTATGTAAAATAATTATAGAGGATCTATAACATAAAATCCTGAAATATAACCACACATGCTGTTTGAACCTAATGGTGAGTAGGAAATAGGGAAATAGAAATGCTCATGTATTTGCACATCAGTTAATTTCCAAATGGGAATAAAGAAGCAATTTGGTTCCAGTTAGTACTGTCAAGTGTGCAGCCTAGAAAAGTGGAATGTGTTACTCGGCTGGCCTGTTAAGGCTAGAGTAGAAACTTTTCTAGGATAGAGAGTCCCAACCCTGCTGCAGTGCAAAAAGTGGCCCTGATTCTCCAGAACACCAACTGGGGATCCTATGATGGTCTGACTGTCCAAAGCATTGCTGCGGTGGGTCTCCAGTATGTCCCCATTGTGACCACAGGAGTGGGAGAGCCCCAGGTCCTGGGAAGCAAGCCCCTCCTCCTCCCCTACCTGCAGCTTGAAGGCCAGTTCGTGCTTGAGAGCCCTGAGGTCGTCCAGCTGCTGCCTCAGAGACACCAGTGCCTCCTGCTTCTCACAGACATCCTTCTCCAACAGCTTCATGGCCAGCTCCATCTCCTGCCGCATGCTGATCTGGAGCTCCAGCTCCTTCTCAACATCCTGCCAGGACATAAGCGCAAACCATACAGACTCACGGGGAAAGGAAGGTCTGCAGGCTCTGGTGAAATAGCCGAAAGCTGTCATTCATGTTCAGAGACATTAACAATAAGAATAATCATTAGGGTAATACAGTAACTTTTCTCAATCATGTGCAAATTTGAAAACTTGCTAGCCAAAGACAGGGCTAGTGAAGCACATCTTGGCGGTACTTCAACAGACACTGAGACCAATGCCGTTTTATTATGGAAATGTAGAGTGTTAAAGTAATCAGCACAAAACAAGGCAGCTGTAATTCTCTGCAATATTCCAGAGTCCAAGAAACCCAGAAGCGAGGCCTGGGAGTGGTCAGTACAGGCAACCGGAGCAGTGTCACCATCAGCACAGGCACTAGGGGCTGAGCCCAGGGCTTCTGCACTGAGCTACATCCCCACACTTTGTTTTTCCTTTGAGACAGGGTCTTGCTAAGTCACTGAGGCTGGGCTTGAACTTGTCATCCTATGTCCTCAGCTGCCTAGTGTGCTGGGATTACAGGGGTGCAATATCACAGTGAAATATCGCACCATTATTCAGATGAGCAAAGATGCAAAGACCTGTATACCCAGGCATACCCTGCGCCTCATCTACTTTCTTAACAAACACTTACCTCATTGTGTTAAAAGAATATGAGAAATTTAAAGATTTTGAGTATGTACCATTTAACAAAGACTCTCCCTGTACATGATGGAAAATGAACTGTAGGCTATATGAAAATGCTGTATTATTTCTAGGACCCTCCTTATGAAAAGTGTTTTGATCTAAGTTTTATCCACATAGATGGCAAGTGCTAACTATTTTAAGGACATTAAAGTAACATTACTGTACTTTCAAAAAACCTGAAACTGTTACACACTGTTAATATTTTTTTGTTTTGTTTTGACTTTTGAGACTGGGTCTCACTATATAGTTCACGCTGGTCTTGAACTCACTATATAATTCGGGCTGACCTCAATCTTGTGGTGATACCCCTGCCTCAGCTTCCTGAGAGCTGGGATTATAGGTGTGCATCCCTGTGCCTGGCTATACTGGTAATTTGTAATAACTTTCTAATGCAGATTGTCACCCCTTAATTTCAGGCTTTTCCCCATTCTTAGAGACATGGTATGAGTTTCCTTTGTTCATCATATATCTAAACTTAGCATGAGCTAATATGTTCACACAGGGTTTATTTATGAGTTTGAGGCCAGCCTGGACTATAGAGTAAGATTTTGTCTCAAAAACCCAAAACACCCCCTCCCCTAAAAAACAAAACAAAACCAAAAAAGGAATAGTATTCCTTTCTATACATTTTTTCACTTGTGTCTAAGATCAAGAATAAATTCAGAAACAATAGCTAAAGAGTGTAATTTTGTATTTACAATTCTTAGTAAGGGGAAGAGGAGCTGCTCCCTCTAGGTGCTACCGACTCTTCATAGGAGCAAAGGGCCAGGTGATGGAGGGGTGGGGACTGCAGAGTCTAAAGTAGTTTCTGTACATCTAATACTTCTGTGATACAAACTACAAAGGTAAAAGAAAACAAGATTGGCAAAATCTATGAGAAAGCATTACGGCAAATGCGGGTTAAAAAGGGTGAGAAAATAGTTTCATAGGATTTATAAAAATTTTACAGAGCAGTACTGACATTCCTGTTTAGCAGCAGACTTGCAAAACAGCACCTCAGGCAGCAACTTCTGTGTTCCCCAGCTGCAAAGACCTACGCAACGCTTACCAATCGTAACTGTGTCTCCTCCTTTAGATGCCTTCTTGCTTCACTTAGTGCTTGCCCTTCAGCAGCTCTGTCCTGCTTAGGACCCTAACAAACAAGTAAGATAGGAGACATTCAAGGAGTTAAGTAATCAGCAAGGAGCAGATACTAGAATTACTATTTAGTAAAGAAAAGTGGTGATACTTAAAAGCAGATGTAATAATGAATTAAGACAGTAAAAAAAAAAAAGTCTAAAAAATTTTAAAAGGTTTGGCTGAATTGGGAATTTCCTGCTACTCTATCTGAAAATTTAAAACATGTTACCTGAAACATGAACTAGACATTTTAAAAACAACTTTTAAGCAATAACAGTATTCACTGCAAAGTATGAATTGAGCCAAAGATTTAAGCGATACTGTATTAATTCTCCAGAGTTCTCGTATTTGGAGTCTTCCCCTATCTATAGGTCATATTAAAATTAACTGTGTCATTAAAAAAAATTCTTCTAAGCATTCACAGTCATATCATGAAGCTGACACATCAATGCCACTCACACTAGGCACAGAAAACTGCTTCTGTTCCCCTCAGGGCGCAGTTTGTTTTTGAGAGAGGGTCTTGCTGTGTAGTCCAAGGTGGCCTGGAACTCACTATGTAGTCCAGGCTGGCCTTGAAGTCGTGGCAATCCTCCTGCCTCAGCCTCCTGAGTGAGCACTGGGATTATAGGTGTGTACCAACATGCCAGGCTATCAGTTTTGACAGTCCCTTTAAGCAGCACCATTCTAGTTTAGTACAGTGTTGACACTTACTGTCCTCAGCCATCGTAAGTGACTAAGTGGGTTACATCCTCTAACAAAGAAGGCTTGAGATTGTGTAATTAACTTGCCAGAAAGCTAAGCAGACATGTATAAGTTTGTTGCTTCAAGCAATTAGGTTATCCAGCAGACTCATTTATATGGTAACTCTTCCCCAGGACATCAGATTAATAACGAATCAGTTCTTACACAACAGTCACACTGTCTGAAGGTAACAGCATGTTTAATATCACACATACAGCAATTGCATAGAGTACACATCACAAAAACTGAGTTACACTTCCCTGCAGTTGCTAAATCCATGCAGGTGGCGCTGAAGGTAGAAGCAAGGGTGTGAGCAGGCACCACCTTCGCTGTCACACACATACCTGCTGCCAGCACGACAACTGCGAGAGGTACACAGGGGGCCTCCTCCAGAGACTCCTCCCCCTGTGGCTCCCACACACTCTCTAGGAAGACTTCACGATACCCATGTATTACAACAAGGGAAGGCTCACCTTCCGATTGGATTCCAGTATGTAGGAGCTTTCTTCTTTAACTCGTTCCATTTCTTCTTGCAAGGTAATAATCCTATTGTTTGCAACGGCAAGCTAGTGAGAAAATATTAAAAATAATCTTTTATTTTTTAGTAACAGTACAAAATAAATCTTTTAGGAAATAATTTTCAGGCTCATTCTTAGAAATAAAGAAAGCTATCAATAAAGTTCCCCTAAAGAACTTCAGAAGGCCTGTTTCTAATGTGTGTAGTAAGGAGGTCCCAGTGTGCTGCAGGCCCATGTTGCCAGGCTGCCCTGAGTTCCACAAAGATCTCTGTCGCTGCCCCGCAGCTCCGCAGAGACCCTAGCAGATCCGAGGCACCTATCTGGATGAGGTCCTGTCATGGGTAGGCGGTTACGAAGGGGCTGCATTCCTGCTCCCATTCTACTGGGGGGGAAGCAAGGTTGAAACACTCCCCTCTCTGTACCTCCTCAACTCAGCTGTACCCAAGGACAGGCAGTGCCTGAACACCGCAGGGGAGGAAGTGGGCAGCCAGCTCCTTGCTGGTCTCTGCTGACTCCCAGTCCCGCTGGGGAGTGTACGAGACGGCAGGCGACTGTGCTTTCAGAGCTGAGCTTGAAGCCCGCTTCTCTGTGCCTGGTGGGCTTGCTGAAGTATAAGAAGGAATTTGGGACAAGCAGTCTCCTCTCCAGATTTAAGTTCACTGCAGACAGGGGAGGCCGAGACTCAACTTTGCAAAAAGAACTAGGAAGCCTGATTTGGGCTCTAGACCCAACTGGGCATGTTAGCTCAGCCTTATCAATGGTCAAGGGGACACTGGTATGTTCCGATCCTGTCGTACTGGGGAAAGAGGTCCATTTGTACTGGGCCTCTTAAATCTCAAAATGGAAAAGAGAAAAGGCAGCACTGACCAGCTTTATCTGTCCTCTATAAAGCACACATAGTGCTAAGTTCAGTTTTAAGAGAATAAATGTTACTGGTAAGATAATTAAGTAATGAATGAGTATTAGTGTAATAAATCTTAAGTTGGGGAAAAGTCCTGTGATGGGGTAAAGTTAACAGCCCCCCCCCTTTATTGCTGATCACAGCACTGGGCATTAAACCCAGGAGTGCTTTACCACTGAGCTGTACCTCGGTACTTTTCACCTTTGAGATGGAGTCTTGCTTAGTTGCCCAGGTCTGCATGGAACTTGGGATCCTCCTACCTCAGTCTCCCAAGTAGCCGGGATGTCAGGTGTATGCTACAGTGCCAGCAATGATCACATTACTATGTCCTTAGTAAGTGTCAGACACTGTTCTAGGGCATTACTGTGCACAAATCAATTAATGTGAATAACCTTACAAAATATTTTTATAAGGTAGAGATAAGCAAACCATTTTATAGATAGGTCAGCCAAGAAATGGAACACAGACTTAGATATTTGGCTCAAGATTAAAAGGCTACCAAATGCCAGCTGTGAGCCTACGTGGGGCAAGACTGGAGACAGCTGAGCTGCTGCACTGCACCTCTCCATAGGGTCGCAGCACGCTGGAGGAGAAAACGGTAGGTGCCAGATGGACAGGCCTGTGTGATATGATTCTAAGAGGCATTACTGTGAATTAAAGTTCTGATACCTAATTTAAAAATCTTGGGCCAGGGATATAGCTCAGTGGTATAGCACCTACCTGGCAAGCTTGAGGTTGTGATTCCTGGTACCAAAAAAAAAAAATTTTAAATAAAAATCTTCATTTATCACAGTGATATATGTGCACCCATGTCTATAGCAGAACAATTTGTAATTGCTGAATTGTGGAAGCAACCCAAATGTCCATCCACTGAGGAATGGATAAAAAAATTGTGGTACTTTTATATAATGGAATATTACTCAGCTATAAAGAAAGATAAACTTGAGCCTTTTACAGAGTAAATGGTTACAACTACAGACCATACTCATAAGTGAAATAAATCAGACCTGCATGTGTAAGCAACATATTGTCTCATGTAAGAACCTGAAAGAGTGCATAAAAATTAGGAGGAATTGTGAAATGAAAGGAACATGCTCAGAAGTAAAGAGCAACTGGGGTGAGGGAAAAGAGAAAAGAAAGGTAAATTACGTATGTATGTATACGCAGGATAGCTAACAGCTGTACTACTGACTTCTATCGCTTTACTGAAAGGAACAGTTAATGATTAATTATTTGATCAATCTTGCAGGTCTCTATTTGATTTCCTGAGAAACCACTCTGAAGATATCAATACGTAATACAACAACCATTGATAATTTCCTACTACTTTGTCTATGTCTCTGTATTGCTTGCAGTGGTCTTATGCTATTTTGTAAATGGATGTCTGTATGTTTAGGTTTCCTCTTTTTATTTTTAAAATAAATTTTAAAAAACCTGAAGCTCACAGAGCTGCGAAGGTGCTTTAAAATTAGAACACACTTGTTGAAGAAAACCTGGTTCAGCAGTGAATCCCTGACTTTAGTCTGACCCTACTTAACCCAAATGTATCTTACTGTACATCACGGGGCCACTATAGTAAGAGATAGAAGACAATCTTTACAATGTTGGTAGGTTTACTTATGACATCTCGTAAAGACATCTAATGCTACTGAAGAAAAAAATCTGTCACGTGGCCTTTGGCAAGTCAGAAAAAGCCAGGTTTATTAATCATAAGGAAAACATGAGTGAATTTTCTGTTCTTGTTTTAGGGAGTTTGTTCAGGAGTTCTCTCAGCTGCTCTTCAGAGTCACTAAAGCTGAGAGAGTAAGCAGTAATATTGTGTCCTGGCCAGGGACAAGCCGGCCACTCAGGGGTCAGGTGACTGCTGACCCAGAGCACAGGACCCTGAGTGGCGGGCCTGTGAGCAGGTGGCGGGCGTCCGACCAGGGCTCACTACCTTATTACCCCACAGCATGGGGTCAGGAGCTTGCCAGGCCGGACACACCAGTCAGCGCCTGGCCCGTAAGCAGCGGTAACCAGGCATAGCACAGAGTAGTGCCCACAGTACTCATAAACAAAGAGACGAGGACTATCATGTTGTTGTACTAAGTATTTACTAGAGACCAGCCCAGAGAGAATGTTCATATTCCCAGCGAGCCTGTGCGGGCCAGATGGATGCGGGAGAAGCTGGGCGACCGGCCAGTCGGAGTGAGGAGCTGTGTGCTAGAATAGATATCACCTGAAAAGTCAGGTCTCTTATTCCTAAGGTGACATAAACATTTCACTAATGCATGTTATTGAATTTTACAGATCAAAGTATTTCCAAAACACATACCTCCTCTGTCAGTTTAGTGTTGGATTTTTCTAGTGCATCTACTTTGGCCTGAAGGTTATTTACTGTAGCACTGTCAAGAGAAGAAAAAAACCCACACAGTTGTCATTGAAGAACAGAAATATTCAGCTGAACCTTCTCTGTCAGACCTTCATCACATTTATCCTCCAACATCCAATACCCACAGCTGTCGACAGACTTGCAGGCTTTAAGACAATTTACAAAGGTATGTCTTGGCACAGGGGCTGGAGCTTTGGCACTGCAGTTTGTATTCAGTTACATATTTAATTGAGCTCCCCCCATGACTGAATATGAGGAGCACTGAGTAATACCCCAAGCCCCTCATAAATTCTCCGACAGGGGCTTGCTGAGTGGGCAAGGCTGGCCTCAAACCTTTGATCACACTGCCTCAGCCCCCTGAGGAGCATGGGTTACAGTCGTGAGCCACCATGCCTGGCTCGACAACCATTCTTCTGAGCTATTTGTTCGCACTGCATCATTTCATTTACTCTGTAACCACCCTGTGTGTTAGAAACTAAGGAAAGAGAAAACAAGAGAGTCATGTTTATATTTCACTGTCAAACACAGCCACATGGTTGCCTTGAGTTGGCTGCTATCTCTAAGGTTCATTATAGCCACGATGGGCTCTCGGTCTCCAGAAAAAGTGAACTTCAATTCCATTTGTCAGCCATAACCAAGAAAACTAGAACATTACACCATACTAACACAGCCACGTTGTAAGTCTTGAATTGAAAATGGCTTTCATTATAGAATTTAGGGAAGTTTTACAAACTATCAGCAAGATAACCAGTGCATATGCTGATCTCCTGAATGAATTGGCAGTCTTTAGTAAAACAGAAACATGAAAGCCCTAAAGGTTATCAACAGTTCTGGGTCCCCCTCCTCTGGACAGAGGCAACTGCATTCTGGTCTGGAGAGCTCTGCAGTGCTTGGTGAGGACAGTGAACTCAATGTCTGAAGTGCAAGGGAGCAGGAGAGATACGTCATCTGAAGGAACTCAAGCAAGGGATGTTTACTCCAGATCAGCCTTGTAATGTGTAGCTTTATCCACTGCATTAAGAATTCCATGTAGCATATATTTTATAATTCTTTTCACCTTTCCCCCATCCTAGTTTCTCTTTCATTTTGAATAGTTGCTTCCCATTTTATAATATATAATTCTTAATTGAATAGTTTTAATCACTAGTTATAATTTCATAATAACCTGATATTGCCTTTTATCAAAGCTCACTGACATAGTTAAATCTCGTCACATCCTAACTAAATGCCTGCCAATTACAATGCTGTATGTCTGGTGAATATTTTCTGAATTTACTCTCATTGTTTTTACACTTCCTTTCTCTCCCAACAAATCTCAGTAAAAGAATATTATTTATTCATTATTTACTTCAGATGTCTATTGAGTTCTTCAACGTAGTTCTTCTGGTCCAGAATTGCAGTAATCTGACCATCCCTGGGAGTGGGGAAGAGGAAATAAGGTCAGGTAAGTAACACTGGAAATACCAAGGTCCTTCCTCCCACCTACTCTTGTCATAAATTATGAGAAGAAAATTAGGGCATAGATACAGTGAGCCGAAAGACAGATGTGACATACAACCCTGACACACCAATGAGAAAGGTGCTGAAGTTCAGAGATGGAGCTGGGTGTCACGGTGCCCATCTATAATCCCAGACTCTTAGAAGTGGATGCAGGAGGACCACGAGTTCAAGCTCAGCCTAGGCAACTCAGTGACTTAGTAAGACCCTGTCTCACACTAGAACTAACAAAGGCCTGGGGATGGAATTCGGTGTGAAGGCCTGGGCTTTGATCTCCACTACTGTAAGGAAAAAAGAAGCAAGAAAGCCATGTTGACAAAGTGCTTACATAGAAAGCTACTGCATTCAAAGTGCGTTTCTGCTGTTCATTTCTAGTTTCACTCTAATAATAGAGTGAGAACTCCCTTTGTAGGATTTCCGCTTCTTTGGATGTGTTCAACTCTTTACTTTTGCTATGTTCTATTTTGAAGTAAAAAAAAAAAAATTCCCAGAACAGGACACTCCACGAAGGAGAAAGTGACTCAGTGGCTGTTCGGATTTAGTGGAGGAGGACTGGGGCAAGACAGCTAGCCGGCAGTGCTTCCTGTTGCGACAACGAGCAAACAAAAAAGCCCCACAAAAAACCCTCCCTAAAAACAGAACCAATACCATCTGATCCAACTATAACACTCTTTGGCATATGCCAGAAGGAATTAAAGCCAGCACACTATAGCGGTACCTGCACACCTCTCTAGTGAAGCACAATTCACAATAGCCAAGGTATGGAATCTGTCTAGGTGCCCATCAACAGATGAACAGCCGAAGCAAATGAGGTATTTGCACACAACAGAGCATTATGTAGTAGGAATAAAAATGGATTTCTGTATATCATCTGTAAAAAGTAGAAGGAATCAGTGATCCTCTTAAGTGAGACCGGCTGCACTCGGAGGAAAACTGCACGTTGCCCCTAATACGTGGAATCTAAAAATGATGACATGAACGTAGGAGGGAGACTGTTACTACACAAATGGAAAATAAGAGGGGAATGAGGGAGGGTAAAGGTGGGCGAAAAAAATTACTGATGGAATAGTTAAGAGATAGCCAGGCATGGTGGCGCATGCCTGTAATCCCAGCACTTGGAAGGCTGAGGCAGGAGGATTGTTGCAAATTCAAGACCAGTCTGGACTACAAAGTGAGCTCAAGGCCAGTCTGAATTGCATAGTGAGACCCTGTCTCAAAAAGCAAAAAAAAAAAAAAAAAAAAAGGTAAGAGATAATGATGTTTACATGAATTTCTTGACGTGAAAGGTTTCGACTACACTCTGTTAAGTGAAATAGCACAATACATATGGTATTATCTATTTTTTATTTTAAAAAGTATATTAAACACCAGGGATATAGCTCAGTGGTGCAGCACCTGCCTGGCAAGTGCAAGGTCCTGAGTTCAATTGCTGGTACCCTACCAAAAAAAAGTATATTAATGTATAGAAATACAGTATCAAGAAGTTGTCTGGAATAATATTCATGTAATTGTTTTAATTTCTTGGAGATGAGCACATTTTTCTTTCTATTTTTTTTTAACCTGTGCTATTGTAAAATGTTTTTAAGTGGAAGAAACTAAGAACTGCTGTCAGTGCGTGAGGCGGTATAATTAGCTTGAGTGTCGCAGTCGTGTTACAGTGAGCACAGATCTCAAAACACGATGCTGTATGACGTAAATATGTATCATTTTTTGTCAATTACACTCAAAAAAAAGTTAAAATTAAGAAAAACAGGAAGGGCTTACAAACCTGGCTAACTTGGGTTCTAGGTATTACATTTTACGCTCTACCAGTGGCTTATAAACTTTTCTTTTTTGCAAGTTAACTTTTCAGCTTCACTAGTATTATTTACAGCAACAATTTTCCACTTGTCACAGAAGCTGAATAAAACTCACTCTGGTGTAATATACTGTTGTAAAATGCCATACATTTGCCTTTAATGTACATATTCAAAGTAAATGTTATAAAGGCCAAGCATTTAGAACCAACTAATCTATAATATGCATAAGTTAAACAGACTCTTCAGCTGAATGCCAAACTCAAGTCTACATGCCTGTACAGCTACCCAAAGAATGAGTGATATACTCTCAAACTCAGGGTCCAAGGTTAAAACTCTGAACTAATAATTATGCTTTTAACTGCTAAGTATGTAAAACGTGTAAGTTCCACTTCTGTTCTCTAATCACCCTAAATAATAGTTTTAAATTTTAAACTTTTATTTTGAAATAATTTTAGACTTACAAGAAGAGTTGTACAGGTTGTAAAGAGTTCCATAAACCTTTCCTTCAGCTCCCCATCATGTTTGGTTTTTTGCTCTGTGACAGGTCTTGCTGAATTGCCCAGGCTGGCCCCAAACTTGTGATTCTCCTGCTTTACCCTTTTGAGTAGCTGGGATTACAGGTGTGTACCATCATGCCTGACCTCACGTTAATATTTTATGTAACTCCATCATGTATATTTCATATTGCAAATTTTAAGCAAATTGAGACTGCAATCTTTTTAAGAAAACTTATGTTTTCAAATAGTACTTTAAGGGGTAGAGAAATTGGAATCCTATTATAAATTTTTATTCTGTTTGCTCCTAAGCCAAAGAACAAAACAATCATTTAACTAAAATTCCTTTTAGGGTTTGGCGGTAGAAACAATAGGTTCTCAGCAAGACTATTAAATCTACCTTTGGAAATTCTTTTGGTAAGTCTCTTGAATCAGTATGGCGATAAACTTGCAACACTACAAAAAGGGAAAAACTACTGAAAGAGGAAAGATTTAATTTTCTTTGTACATACCCTTCACTACCTTTACTGCTGTTCCCATCCTTCAGATACATGGAAAAGTCTATAACTCCAACCTACAGAGAAGATTTTCAGAATTCAATACAAAATTCGGTGATTTCTCAAAGGCACCAAACCATGTCTTTCTCTAGGTATGCAAATGATAGTACTGTCATACAAAATCAGAAATTTATGATGAAAATGTTGTTTTCCTTAAAATGTAATCAGGATTGATATGAGTTAGAAGAATCAAGATTAAATTAAGAGGACCTAGAAGACCAGATCATGACTAAGAAAAGTGAATAGAATGCTTAATATAAACACAAATACGCTTTCCAAGTTTATCTTTTACTTATTTCAGGTATTCTGCTACTGAACTTCTAGTCACTTTTAGGAATAATTTTTTAAAAGCTATAATTACAAAAGTAATGGACATTCCCCTAAGTTTCAGAGAACACAAAAAAAAGTAATTTTTTAAAAGACCTATAATCTCACCACTTTAAGATGGCCATCGCTGGGGCTGGGGATATAGCTCAGTGGCACAGTGCCTGCCTGCCAAGTGCGAGGTCCTGAGCTCAATTTCCAGTATCAAAAAAAAACAGGAGCAAGCCTGTAATCCCAGTACTCAGGAGGCTGAGGCAGGAGGATAATTGCAAGTTTGAGAGCAGCCTGGGCTACACAGTGAGCTCAGGGCCAGCCTGGGCTGCATAGGGAGACCTTGTCTCAAAAAGGGAAAAAAAACAAAAACAAAAAAAGATGGCCACTGCTCACATTTTGATGCTTCCTTTTTAACTTTCATTGATACATGAATTCATCTAAGACTGCTGTTTTACTATCCACAGTAAATCCTAACAGAAGTTCATTTTAGTGTTTCAGACAGCAAGCGTGACTAGTAGCCAGACTGGAATCAGCATTTTTATTCGTTCAGCAATTACATGTGCTAGGCCCTGTGTCTAAGAGAGTTACAAGTGCTAACTCCTGCATTCCTCACGATAACTCTGTCAAATACACATTTTTATCCCCATTTCGTGTAAAGCACCCAGAAACTACGCGACCCTCACGCGCACTCAGCTTGCGCCTGAGGACGGAGCAGCTGACATGACCCACGCTCACACGCTGGGCCGCAGAGGCTGCACTCCCACCGCTGGTCACACTGCGGTCAGATGTGAGAGTCTACACACCACCAGCACCACAGCCAAGGTAGGAATGTGAAAAAAAAATTCCAGGAAACAAAAACCTGATTTTTAGTATTCACACCACACCAAAGGAAATTTTATTTATAACTTACTCTCCTCTCACTTGGTTGATACTTTATGAATCCACATCATAATGTAACAGAACTCAGAGTGACATTCTGGGTTAAATGAACATTCTCCCAATACCTGAGAGTCCAGATCTTCTCCTTTCATGCAGAAATTAGCATCAATGACATTCAGCCCCACCAGCAGACCGGCGATGATAGCCCCTTCTTCTTCCATCATGAGGGCATTTGGTTCATAGAACTCACTAGAAGAGAATCCACAGAGAACTGTGCTGAGACCTCGAAACCCACCATGAAGCAAAGAGAAAAACGTTTGCCTCACGGCTGAATATGGTCATCTATGGTCAGAGAAAGTAAAGTAATACAAAGGCTTTGGTAGATGTCTGAGGTAGCAGGGACCCAAGTAACTCTTTAGACAGCGTGTGAAGGGTATGGCTGAAAAAACAGTAGCAATATGGTACTGTGGTTGAAGTGAGTATTCAGACTTTTCTGACATATTTGTGTTTGTGGTGTACCACGGGATAATTCTGCAATTTGTTATGCATCTTAAAAACTTTTTTTAAAAAGTTGCCTTAGTCTAGGTAAGCACACCATTTCTGTAATGCACTGAATAAAGATCTTAGAAATGTGAACTTTAAAGTATGTTATGAGGCCGGGCATGGTGGCACATGCTTATAACCCTAGCATTCAGAAGGCAGAGGCAGGAGGACTGCCACGAGTTCAAGGCCAACCAGAACTACACAGCAAGACCCTGTCTCAAAAAAAAAAAAAAAATTTATGTACGAACTCCCCAAGATGAATGTAACCATGTACCACAAACATACTAATAGAAAAACTGAACTGCTAAATTATATATATTGGTTTTGACTAAGCAGCATGCTAATAGACTGAATGAGGAATAGATAAAAAAGATATGGTATTTTCATACAGTGGAGTATTACTCAGCTATTAAAAAAGATAAATGTAAGGCTTTTACAGGTAAATGGATGCAAATGGAGACCACACTCATAAGTGAACTAGATTGGACCCACCTGTGTAGACATCACGTTGTCTCCTTAGTGTAAGAACATGAAAGAGTAAGTGTAACCCAAAACATACAATAGATATTGGGAAAGGGAAAGAAATTGCTCAAAAGAGGAAACGACTGGGATTAGGGAACGGAGAAAGGGAAGGAAAAAAGAAAGGGAAAATACATACATGTACACAGAAGGATGGCTGGGATATCTGTACTGCTGATGTCTAATGGCTTATAACGCTGTAGTTATTTATTTATTTGACCAATTTTGCATGCTTATATCCGGTAATCTGAACAACTAATTTGAAGACAACAATATGGAATGTAACAACCATTGGTGAATTCCTATCATCTTGTTTGATGAAACTGTATTGTTTATAATTTTTTGTTTTTATTTTCTTTAATGGTTTGATTAATCTTTCATTCTTACATCTGGTAACCTGACCAACTTCGATGAAGATAAAAATATGTAATATAACAAACAACCACTGTTAAACCTTATCATTTTGTTCTGAAACCCTGAATCATTTTTACTGTTTTTGCTGTTTTGTTTTTGTCTGTGTTGTTGGCATTTTACTATTATTCTTTTTTTCCAATTCTCTTTAAAATAAAATAAAAAATAAAATAAAATTTTAGGGGATCACTTTTATTGTTTAATAAAATCAATTTCCATTACAGAAAAAAAGCAAGGAAAATAAATGTGCAAGGAACCATATAATTCCACTTACTAATAATTTGTTAAGACAATAGGTAACGTTTCAGGTAATTTATGGAGATATATACATATTTTTAAGGAAAAATAAAAAAGGATTATACCATTATAATTAACTTGAAAACTGTTTTTGACTTGACAGCATTTTTCTGTTTTAATAAAAAATTTCCTACAACTTTGCTTATACTGGTTATAACACCCATTGTATATATTCTGAATTCATCTAGCCAAAACTTCCTCTTCCTTAGCCAATCCCTCTCTCAAACAGCTATTTGGCACCTTTTACCACTAAAGATCCTACAAACATGTATATGCAAAACAGGCTGAAAATGACACAAAAACAAAAAAGCAAAATAGAAACATGGCCAGGCGTGGTGGCACAAGCCTATAATCCCAGCACATGGGAGGCTGAGGCGGGAGGACCATCACAAGTTTGAGGCTACCTTGGGCTATATAAGCGAGTTCAAGGCCAGCCTGGACTGAATGGTTAGAACCTGTCTCAAAAAACACCAAGAAGATGGGCATGGTGGCTCACACTTGTAATACAGCAATCAGGAGGCTGACTGCTGTGTTTGAGGCCAGTCTGGGTTACATAATGAGTTCAAGGCCAGCCTGAACTACACAGCAAGGCTTTGTCTAAAAAAATAAAAAGACGCCAGGGATATAGCTCAGTGGCACAAGTGCCTGCCTGGCAAGTGCAAGGTCCTGAGTTTGACTCCTGGACTCCTGGTACCAAAAAATAAAAACAAAACCAAACAACCAATGAGAGAGAAAAAAATCTACCTAAAAGTGAAATTTTCTAAATGGGTAAAAATTCTTGAGAAGACTCTCAGATGATTAAATACTGCTAAGTGCCATAGCGATTCCCAATACACAAAACCTCAGTGATGTACTCTTACTGCATGACCCCATCCCATCCCTTGGTATGTACCCAAGTGACATCCACACAAGGTCCTGTACCTGAGTGTTCACAGCAGCTTCATTTATAACTGCCAAAACTTGAAAGCAACCATGATATTCTTTAGTGAGGGAATGGATAAACCAACCACGTGCTACATACAGATAGTGGAACATGATTCTGTACGAAAACACGAGCCACCGAGCTATGAACAGACGAGGGGAACAGTCTGAAAGGGCTGCATGCTACATCATTTCAACTACTTGACTTCCTGGAAAAGGAAACCCCAGGGCAATGGTAAAAGGGTTGGTGTTTCCAAGGCTGGATGAGGGAGGGATAGACAGGTGGAGCACGGAGCAATTTTAGAGCCACTCTGTGTGATACTACACACATGTAGCCGTGTGCCATTATACATGTTTAAAAACCATACAATGCATAATACCAAGAGTGAACCTTAACATAACCGTTAATTTTGGAGACTTGTGTCAATACAGGCTCAGTAATGAAAACAAACGTCATTCTGGTGTGGGATAGTGCTGAGGGGTCACGCCGTGCCTGTGCAGGGGTGGGGAGGACGCAGGAGATCTCTGCATGTCTGCTCAATATTGCTAGGAACCTGAAATTGCTATGTGTTCTCTAAAATAGACTTAAACATTTTCCCCTGTGGTTCGGCTCTAGCTCAGCAGCCTTAATCCCCAGCACCAAAAAATAAAACAAAAGACAACAAAATCAGCCCAGTGACCTGAAATACTCATTTCAATCACTCTTGATTAAAACATCACTGTAATGTACTACATTTTAAAAGTCACCTGGGACTACTCAAGGTCACTCTCAATCACTGGTAACAGTCAATGCCATTTCTTGATGTTAGTTTTTTTTTCTTTGATTATAAAAGACATTAGCAAACAGTAGAACAGTTGAAAACAGCAGAAAAATGACCTACACATGTACGTATCTCTCAGAACTGACCACAGGCTACTGTTCTTCAAGAGCCCCTGAAGGAAACAGAGTACCAGTTTGTTCTCCTCAAGCCTCATCTTAAAAGTTTAGGTATCTGCACAGAGGCTGAACATGGCTACATCCACCCAGCAGTAGACATCGCAAAAGCAGGTAACATCACACGGGAAGCTCCTGAGGGGCACAGAGGTTGTCTTAGGTTTTCTGACTTGGTGATTAACACTAGACAGAAAAACATACACATGCTGCGCCCATTCCTTGAGACACACATCTGTGTAATTACCGCCCTGATCAGGAAAGAGTCATAGAAACCTTTTTTTTGCTCTTTCCCAAACATTATCCTCATCTCTGCAGTGTACACTAGCTTGATTTCTATTATCACAGATTGAGTTTACCCATTTAAAAATTTTATGTAAGTGAATCATATAGTACGTAATTCTGTGTATGGCTTCCTTTGTGTAGTATTTCATTTGTGAGGTTTGTATGTATTACTGTATGTAGCTGTAGTTTGTGTGTTTTCACAGCTGGTAAGCAGTATTCCATGCAGGAATATGCTGCAGTGCATCTGTTCTACTCATTGTTGATAGACATCTGGGTGCACGTAGGCCCTAGGGTTTCGGAGAACACTGCTGTACAGACTTTTTGGTACACATACCATATGCACTTCTTTAGCATAACTAGGAGTGAAACGGCCAGGTAAAAGCAGTAAAATCATGTATATGAAGAACTATTCTATCCAGTTCAAAAGACTGACAGAGTTAATACTTTAGGCTCCATCTAGAACCATACAACTCTGATTAACAACACCCTCTGCAGCTGCCTAGTGCTTAAAAACTAGACTATGTGTCACTTTAAGGCTTGGCCCTGGGAAACTAAACCCTTGCTTTGCAGAAATACGTAAGCTCCACGGAATGGCCCTAGTTCTCTTTCTCCTGATTTGTTCAATTTTCTTTGGAAGACAATAACAAATCAGTGGCATATGTACCTAAGGCAAAACCAAAGCAGTACTCCATTATGATCTGCAGTGCAGTTTTCGAAAAACCCAGCCATTTCTCTAAATTCTGTTACTTCTTCCTTGTACTATTTCTCAGGGAAAATCTGCTACATTTGAATTTCTTTTGGTAAAATTTAACAGTTTATAAAAAAAATATATGCAGAAGGGCACAAATTTGTACAGGTGATTTTTTTTCTTTTTTGAGCCAATGACGATTGAAACAGAGTCTTACCGTGCTAGGTAAGCACTGCCCCACGACGCCACAGCCCTGGCCCACACACATTTAGGGCAAACACATGCATGCCGCCGGCAACCACACTGACCAATAGTGTACCTGCAGAAACTTGAAAGCCCCTAGGCAGGACTGGCTTCTTTCCTATTATAAAAGATTTCATGTATGTTTGAACTTTATTTAAATGGAACAATATACAATGTATTGCTTTGTGTTTTATTTATTTGCTCAACATTATACTCAACAGATTAATCCATGTTGTTCTGTATGATCTAGAACGTACCAAGAAGAAAGATAAAAAAAGATGTTCATACCTGAGAAGTTCTTTTTTATTGATCAAAGCTTTCATGTACTCTGAAAGTTTCTTTTGCATTAGTGCCAAACGAAGCCAGGCTCTTCCTCTGCCTACTGGTGTCCTAGAAAATACAGCAACCCAAAACATAAGTGTGACATTATAGTTAACAAAGGCAGGGGCCACGGTGGAGCACACTCACCCGCTCTGGCCAGTGGTCTCCCAGTGCAGTGCTTCTCACAACCTCCCCCACACATTCCAGGGCAAGGGATTCTTGTTGGATAGTGAGACTTGAGGGTACACGGGACAGATGCCTTTGCAAAAATATTAATCACTGCATATGATCACACTGTGAAGATGAGACCTCTAGAGACCTGGCTAGAAACATCCCTCCAGATTTGTACTGAAAAATTCCCCTAAATTTAGTGTGGATTATGTTACTAGACAAAGGCTTCTGCAAACATGGATAATTTAAACCTTTATCTGCTTAAAATTAGACTAATCACATTTGGGAGGGCGATCAGCAATCCCAAATTTTCAGGCAAGCTGTAGGTGGCAGTTCCTAAGGGTCACGTGACACTCGTTTTAATACTGGCTTGTGAACTCCACTGAATGCTCTTTTTTTTCTTTTGAGACAGGATCTTGCTATGTAGTCCAGCCTGGCCCTGAACTCCTTGTGTGGTCCTAGCTGGCCTCCAACTTGTGATCCTCTTGTGTCAGGCTCCTAAGTGCTAGGGACTGTAAGTATGCACCAACAAGCCCTGCTGAATACATGTTTGTTTTGTTCCGCACTATGTTAGATCAAGCATGCCACCTTCCTAGGCTCAACTTCTTGAGGCTGGTTCTAACAGCTTTAGAAAAAAGGAATTAGAAAATGCTTGGTATTTTACCATAAAGACAATTCTCTTGGGTGAATAATTATCTTTCAAGGGCATGCTTCTCTTAAAACCCTACATATCACTTCTCTCCTGTGTACTCATAACAACAGTATGCCTTTTGGACTGCCAAAAACTGATTACGGACATTGTCCTCTTTACTACCACCCATCAAAGAAATAAGAATGTGCTCTTAAGAAAACAGAATTCATCCTTAGACTTACTTGAGTCCTGGCAGATCTTTAACACTTGCTGTTATCTCTGCAGCCTCTGGAACAAGTTTTTCTACCAGTTCTAGAGGCCCCCAGAAGGATTTATTTTGTCCAAGGAAGGTTTTCTTGGCTAAAACAAAAACAAAGCACCATTTTAATATTTATACAATATAAAGACTCTTCACACACATACACATATCCTGTACTTCTCCCATCTTTTGAAGGACTCAACTCTAGGTTATTAGATAACTTAAAAATTATTCTTGCTTTTAGAATAAATAAAACTTTATGAAAATAAAAAAGTCTCTGCTTCCCAAGACTTAATTCCTCCTTTTCAGAAAGAACTTGTGGCCCAGTACTCTAATAAAACATTTTACTAATTTAGTACTTAAAGCTTTATAGCATTAGTAAAGGCAAATAGTCCAGTGGAGAAGAGCAATGTTTCCCAGTCTGCATATTGAGAAGAGAGGGAGAAAAGGAGCGAAGTGAGCAAGACTGGGCCCTGCCTCAAAGGCTGGCGGTCATGGACCCTGAAGCAGGTCAGGAGACACGAGTCCCAGCACCTGCTATGCCCCGATCACTGTGGCCTTGGGCGAGTCATATCCCATGATGGGCAGGCCTACTGCCCTGTCTACTGGACAAACTTGCCGTACTGGCCACTGTGATGGCCCTTCTGACTTTAATGATCTGTATTTTAAAGCCGTTAGTCTTTTAAGTCATCACAGCTCTGCTCTCACAGAACCTATATTCCAGCAGATTGTATTATAGAGTCCGTGGAGAGAATGCTTTCTTGGTGAGCATGCAAACTGCCAGGAGCCAGCTGCATGCACCTCTGCAGGGAGCCCAAGCCTACCTCTCAGGCCGTGCTTCAGACAGTGCTCCATCACCACGAAGAACTGCTGCAGGGGCGCATAGTCAGAGTCCAGAGTCCTGCCCAGGTTCAGAGCTGACTCGATCAAACCCTTGATACTGAGCTTTGCCATGTTCATCAGGTTCATGCGTTCGTTAGCCATGAGATAATTAGGGTCTGCAGCCGACAGGGAAGGAGGAAGTCCAGTTAGTGGAGAGTGCAGGCTACAATTCAGCATAATTCCCCTGGGTGATGTGGTGAGCATGATGGCAACTCATGAGGAGCCCAGAGGTGACGCTATACTGCACTGTCAGTAGTTGTGTTCTTCTAAGCCATGCTCTTGCTATGAAAGGTAACGGTCTCCTTTAAGAATATCCTTGATTACTTCATTATTTTATAAACTCATAAGCCTTAAATATGGTCATTTAACATTTTACCACTACCCTACCTGCACCACAATCACTCACTACTGAGCCCTCACTGCTCTCTGTGCTTCTATGGCCTGTAAGTAGAGAGCGTTAAAACTGTGTGCTTTAAGGCGAAAGCCAGCATAGAAAGAATACAGCACTTACGCCAACTGTTCCAGGGACACTGTTAGCATCTCTGCTATTTATACTAACAATCACTCGAAATTACTTATAAACTGAGCATGAGCATTAACAGTAAATGCAGTACTACACCTTGACTTCCAGATATTTAGGATTCAGTCTGTAGTACGTATCTCGCAAAACCCAAGAGACAGACTCTGAGCAAGTGATACTCATTTTATGTCCATCAAACAGCTGTAGCTCGTCCATGAGCACAACCACTACCACCAGCAGGCCAGAGCCTGGTTCCCTTTGTCTGACTCCCAACCCTGCTCACTCTGCACTCCTCTTGGTCACTCTTTTATTAGACTATCTTGTTTCCTTGTTTGTTACTATCATTTAAGCACTCTACTCTTTAGATCTGAGGCAGCCATACAGCAGTCAAATGGTTCAAGGTCAACCAGTTCACTAGGAAATATTAGGACAATGAAAGCTAATTGTTTTTCCATTATGCATGTGTATTTTCCCAAATAGCAAATATATTAAATAATAACTGTGCTTCCATAATACAAATGAGCTACTTAATATAAAAGAGACTATTAACACAAGACAGTTATACTACTAGCATCTCTAAGTTCACTGAAAAGAAAGGTTTGTGGTAGTACTGTCTGGAGTATTTTTTATGCCCACATGTTGCACTCTGGGTAATTACTTTAAAGATAACAATATGCAATGTATTAACTATTGTTATTTTATTATTTTGTTATGAAATTTTGCTTTACCTTTTTCCATAAAACGAACTATATTTGCTGTATAGTAAAATAAATTAATACATTATGTCAGAAACGTTTTACGTTTTATGGAAAAAAGCAAGCAGAAGTATGGATAGTTTCCATATCCCTCCCAAGTTTTCTCTCTCAATAACATCTTACACTCTTATGGTTCATTTGTCCTAAGTGATCAACCATATTAATCTACTTTTACTACTAAAGTTCATAGTTTATGTTAGGGCTCACTCTTCCTGTTAAACAATCTTTTTACTATTGCTATAGTTTTGCCTATTTCAAAAAGTCATATAGGGGCCAGGGATATAGCTCAGTGGCACAAGTGCCTGTCTGGCAAACGCAAGGTTCTGAATTTCATTCCCAGTACCCCGCCCCCCAAAAAAGTCATATATATGGAATCATATGGTTATGTATGCTTTTCACACTGAATTTTTAAAGCAATATACATCTGAAACTTCTCCATGTCTTTTTTTGTGTGGTTCATTTACTGCTGAACAATCTTCTCTTGTGTGGATGTACTCCAGCTGAATATCCATTCACCGACTAAATGTCCTTGTTGCAGTGTATAGTGAGCACTTGTGATTATGAATAAAACTATTATAAACATTTGTGTACCAAAAAAGACTACTTTATGGAAATTATCCCAAGTATTTTTTTTTACATGGTATTTTTACTTATATCTGTTTTCAGTCAGAGCAGAATCAAAAGGTCAAATTTTAAACAAATCTTCACAATTCCAATTATATAAATCTTGACTTGTTATAGTGTTTTCTTAGGTAACATATTTTAAGAAATAGTTTATATAAAAGTCAGAATTGTTCTATATTACCCTTGATTATTTCTTGCACATCAGTAAATGTTTTAGGCCAGTGATGCAAACCTTCTGGAGATCAAGTGCCAAACTGCCATCCTAAACCTGCTTATCACTAAGTGCCAGCACTGCAGTTCAGCCTGAGTACCGAGGTTTTAATTTAGGAAAAAACAACTCTATATTGACATCTTTTGTCTTAAACATAACAACACATGTGGCATAGATTTGCCATCGCTGTTTAAATGCAGTTCTCTCTGTTCACAGTAGATCAGCCTCTCGTGGGAAACAAGGGGCTGGGAGTGTAGCTCATGGTAAAGTGCTTGCTTAGTGTTCACAAGGCCCTAGGTTTGACCAATAAGCTCACAAGACAATGGTGAAGCACTGTCCATTATGAACCAGCCACAGAGAACAACTTTATCAGTACTAACTGCTACTTATTCCCAGCACTTGTCTGCATGTGTCTGGAGGGTGTGGGTCTAAGTGCTGTGGAGAGCTGCTGGTTCCCCACCCACTCTACCTGCATGGGCAGAGACTGGCTGGACACCTGCATGCAAGTGATGTAGCATCAGTTTACAACCTGATTCCAATCCATTGAGAAGCAGCCCATGGGGAGCACCAGGGTTGAGGTAAAAATCATCATTTGAGAGGTTTGCCAGAGTGGTCATGACTATACTAAAACATCTACTACAATGTCACTGTTCTTGAATTCAGTAGCAAAAGTGTTCAAGACGTCTGGTTGAGATTAGCGTACAGGGGTACTGGAATTGAACTCCTGACCTCCACTAGTATGGAGCTAGAACTGAAACTAACTGGCACCAAACCCAAACACCCATTCTTTAGAAAGTACTACCTTAACCTTGGTGCTGTGCACATCCTCAGCCAGTGAGCCACATAATTTTTTATAGGAACAACTTTGTGAGCTAAGTTTCAGTGTGTCTCAGGCTTTTACCCACTAGATGTCAGTAGCATCCTCTGACATCATTTTTGGTGTGACAACCAAATATGTCTCCGTGTAGTAAGTACCACCTGTCCCTCGGGGGACCAAAAAGAGGGCCCTCCCTTGAGAGTTACTACTCCAAAACAAAAGTCAAATAAAAATCAAGGTAATATGACTAAGGCACAAAAACATAAAAGGGATGTACTGCTCCTTGTTATATAGCACAGGGGTTAAAATGAGTACCATTGAATACTTATTACTAACTTCTTTGCACTGTTTACAAAAGTATAGTCAATAATTATGATTCTTGGTTAGTATAATTAAAAGTACTATTTAAAGTACTATTTTAAATGAATTTTTCTCATTTTGTAACATTCACTACTAATAATGAATATTAAGAAATTGTTAAAAGAAAATTTTCAGATTATTTCATTCTTGAGTTGCATTCAGACATACAATGGCTGTAGCCCCAGTGCATACTGTGAAGAGGCTGCACAACTCCTGAGGGGATGGGAAAATGCCATGGTGATGTGAGACTACTGTATGGAAACCCGTACAGTTAAGTGTGCACAATATGGGAATTTTCCTGTGCGATTTTCACTTTTTAACTATGGCAGGGATGACTTTATGGGGGGTGGCACAGGGGGCTAACCCCAGGGCCTTTATACACTAGCTATATCTCTCCCCTCCTTCTGTCTTTCTATTCCTCTCTCTCTTTTGAGACAGGACTTTGCTAAGTTACTAATTTGCCCAGGCTGGGCTCCAAATCGCAAGCCTCCTGCTTCTGCCCCCCACAGTGCCAGAAATTGACTTTAAATACATGTAATTTTTATGCTAGAGGTGTACTGCACTTCTAGAGCATTTGACAAGCACTTGTGAAGATCTGTACTTCATTTCCAGCATGGGGCGGGGAAACGTAACTTTTACAATGTCATCAGATTCTTCCTATGACAAAAACTGCATTCTAAAATAGTTTGAGTGCTAGCACATAACACCACCATTCCAATAATTCAGTTACTCCTTTATTTTCTTCTCTAACTAGTGAGTATCTACTGTTCTGCTGTTTTAATGCTAGCAATAAAGAGGTAACACACCAAGGTGCTATTTACTAAGCTTGGTTCGTTTAAGATTCTAGAAAGTGGAATGAAGCAGTGCATAGTGAATACTTGAATTTCAGGACAAGCTGAGTGTTGTACATGCTGTAATCACAGCACTAAGGCAGGAGGATCACCTTGAGTTGGGAGGTCAGCCAGGGATACACAATGAGTTCAAGATAAGCCTGAACTACAGAGCAGGACCCTGTCTCAATAAACAAATAAAAAAAGGAATTTCAGGATAAATATTATTATCTTTTTTTGTTTGTCTTGTCAAAATATTATTATCTTTTGACAGTCTTGCCATGCTGCTCAGGATGGCCTGGAACTCAAAATCCTTATACATCTGGGTTTACAGGCATGTCAAAAGTCAACTGTACTTCAGGACCAATAATTCAAAATGCTTTCACGTTAAATGAAACATTATGCCAGGGAATCAAGTGTAACTTTCCATATGGTTGAAGCTAAGACAGTGAACACAATATTAACTCAGGGTTTCAGGAAGGTTCAAGTGTACACGCTCTCCACTGCATGGGGTGTACTTCTGGGATGAGTCTGGAAAGCATGCAAACATGCCGGGACGAGGACTCCTCCATAAGGGCACAATGGGGATAAAGGGAAGAAAGCTACCTGTCATGGCCCCCAGTTTCCCTCTAAATATAAGGGGCACCTGTGTTTACCTGTAAATGCTCAAAGGTCAGATTCAGTCTTAAAGGACAAAAATCATTTAGGTAAGGAAGGGGAGAGATAGAGGTGCGCAGGAACAGCAGTGGGAGAGATCAGGTAAAGGCACAGAAGTGAGAAAGAACCTGGCCTGTTCAGAAAAATAGAACTGAAAAAATGCCAGGGGCCAGGGGCGCACATGCAGGAGTGCTGAGAACAAGCCAAGGTGGGGCAGTGAGGCCCAGCTGCCGAGCAGCTTGTCTAAGGAGAATGGCCTTCACTGGAAGTCGTGGAAGGCTTTAGCACAAGTCTAATGGTGCTTATTTGGATTTGAGGTAAGTCACCCCACACCCAGGTGGAAGACGGGCTGGAAAGGTGCATGAACTGTAAGAGCTAAGAAGACAAATAAAGGGTGGAAATAGAGCAGTGTGTGCTATGTGGAGAAGAGGGAAGCATTCTAGGGTAGAAGGGCAAGATTTTAGGACTTTTTTTTGGAGACAGGGTCTTGCTATGTAGCCCAGGCTGGCCTTGAACCCACAGTGATCTCCTGCCTCAGCCTCCCAAGTGCTGGGATTACAGGTGTGCATACCTGGCCCGATTTTAGGACTTGATGGCCTTGGATGTGAGGAAAAGGGAGAAAAGGGAGAACGAAGAACAATTTCTGCGTTTCTGCTCTGGTGATCAGATGGGGGTGGGGAATGCAGCAGGAGCCGCCAACTACAGAAGTCACGTGGGAGGCGCAGTAACGTGCTCTGTGAGTTGGGCTTCAAATCAGAATTCTCCTATGGGCACGCGATTACCGTAGCTCTTCAAGACTGCGAATTTTTATAAGAATATTTAAATAAATGTTAAAGTCATCTGATTCATTTAGTCAGTAGTGAGGACAGAAGTAAGCCTCGTCATTTCACTAAGAGTGATTCATCACATGGGTCTGAAAACCTATCATCTGACCAAGACCTCACTTGAGCTCCTTATGGTGCAATGGCTAAGACTCAGACAGCAAAAGCATGAGTAACCGAGGGAAACCTATTTATACTTAATGTCATATTACTACTTAGCAAACTACACTAAGACGAATTCCTGGTGAAGCAGGAACAGTTTATGTGTTAGCACAACAGTAGTTACTTCTCTGAACTTCCTTACTATTTTACAGATCATAGCTTTACTTTTCAATGACATGTAAGAGTTTTAACCACTCACAAGAACCTTCAGATTTCATATGGCCACAGCTACTCGCTCCTCTCAGTGCCCCTTCCGATAGTGCATGTACTCAGTGGAAAGAGGGCATTTACTTAAGCAACACTCTCCCTGGGTTGAAATCTAGTCAAGGAAATTTAACAATCAATTTATGCACCACCACCTGCTTACACCAGCGACTGCATAACCACAGGAGGACGCTGATGACTTGAGCCTTAGCAGAATGATCACTGCTGTCAATCTGCTTGCAATCAATTATCTCATGCACAAACTGACCTGCTGCATCTCTCCAGGCGAGGAATCTCACCCTTCAAGGCCTCCGTTTCCTATCAGTAAGATGAAAGCCCTGGACTTGCTCGCCAATTCTTTTCTCCCATAGAAACTACAGTCACATCAGTCACAGCGACACACGTGGCCCTGGTGCTCATGGGAGGCCATATCAGTATCTCCGTAGGATAGCCACACTACTAAAATCAGTAGAATATCCACTATACTAGAATCAGGAATGGAAGATGGGACATCAGTATTGATATTATGGAAGCAAACAAAACAAAATTACAAGGGAATAAATACTATGGACAAATACATGGCAAACAGAAAGGAACGGCAAGCCCATTTGGAAATCCCCACCAGTGACTGACTCAGATTCAGTCAGCCTAGTCTCTGACATGCATGGATGGTCCTACAACATCAGCAGTTAGTCATTAGGAGAGCTGTCAGAAGTAGGAAACCTTAAGCTCCAGTGACATCAGCAAGTCGGGAAATCTATAGGTGCTCTGGCAAAATAATTATAATTCCACCATTTCACACTTGGTATCACTCAATGGAAAACCCTGGCAGGAGGGAAATGAAGATGGATTTACTGAAGAGGGAAGACCTACAGTAGGTGTGAGTAGCACCAACTAACAGGCGTGCAGCACGGACAGATTGAAAAGAGAAAGGAGAAGGAAGGGTGCTGCCTTCTGCCTGCTGTGCCATGAGCTCTTTGTCCTCCGCAGATGCCCCTCTGCCATGCCACCCCACCTGGGAGCCAGCTGATATTGACTGAAACCTCTACAAACTGTAAGCTAAATAATCCTTTCCTCCTTTAACTTTGGGTGTGGAGTATTTTGTCTCAGCAAAGACAAAACAACTAAGAACAGATCCCAAATTCAAGAATAGGCTGCGCAATGTGACTGCTTAGCAAGACTGTCTCAAAATAAAAAAGTAAAGGGCTGTGAATGTAATTCAGGGTAAAGGCTTGTGCTGCAAAACAAACAACAAGAGCAAAGCAAAAACCCCAACAAAACAAAGCAAATTGAAGTCCAATTACTTCACAAGCTATTCCAAAAAACAGAAGAGATGGAACTCTCCAACTCATTATATAAGCCTAGTAGTTCTTTGAGGACAAAATCAAACAGGGACTTAAATAAACTGTGACACTCTTTATGACTGTAGGTGAAAAATTCCTCAACAAAATACTGGGAAACCAAACCTGGCAACACATAAAAAGATTATGTACTCGGACCAACCAGGACTTACACTAGAAACCAAGGCTGGTCCTACATGCAAAAAGCAGTCAGTGTAACACACCATATTAATAGGATAAAGAACAAACACCTAATAACCATTATAATAGAAGCAGATAAAGTATCTTGACAGACCCAACACCAGTTACTGATACACATGATAAACTGGGAAGACAAGGGAACTTCCTCAGATAAAAGACATCTATAAAAACCTCCCATCTATCAATACGAATGGTGCAACACTGAAGGATTCCAGAGACCCGCAGCAAGACAAGGATGTCTGCCCTCACCATTTCTAATTAACACTGCACAGGAGGGCCCAGCCAGGGCATCTAGGCAAGAAAAGATAACAGAAAGCAGCCAGGCTGGGAAGGAAGAAGTAAACTTCTATTTGCAAATAGGACACTGTATATGAAAGTCCTACAGAACACACACACATGCACACACTGTTAGTGAGTTTGGAAGGTACAAGACAAATGTGCAAAACTCCACTGTACAGCAGTTCCTTCTTCTGAGATTTTGCTATCTACAGGAGGTCACATGAGGTATGAGCATGTTAAACGGAAAATTCAGAAACAATTTATGAGCTTTAAATTTTATGCTGTTGTGAATCGTGCTAAAACCTTGTGCTACTGCCCTCTTTTCTTGCCCAGCCTGTGAAGCACCCAGCAGTGTCCATGCGCCACATGCTCCCAGCCCCAGGGTCAACACTGACCAGATCAACCACAGCAGTGCCTCCCTGCCTGTACTCAGCTACCTGTATCTTACTTAGCAGAAGCCCTGAAGAGCAAGAGAATCGATGCTTTGGATATCCCAAAGAGAAGCTGTAAAGCACTTGTTTATGTGAAGAGGCAAATATTCTCAACTTAAAAGGCAAGAAGAAAGGATTTTATTCTGAGGCTGCTAAGATCTATGGTACAATAAAATCTTTTGTGACCATGTTCACGTAACTTATTATAGTATATTACTGTAGTTGTTCTATTATTGTTAATGTGACTCTGCCTAATTCATATATTAAACATGATCATTGGTAGATACAGCAAACACAGTACACATCCGTATAGGGCCTGGTATTGTCTGCAGTTTCAGCCATGCCTCAGAGACTTGGAAAGTGTCCCTTGTGAATAAAGCAGGGGGTGGGGGGAGATAGGACCATGGTGCTTCTACACAACAGCAATGAACAATTTAAAATGACATTAAAAGGACTACTGTAACATAAAATTTAGATAAAAATACACATTCTATGTTCACAGACTGAAGATTTATTAGTGGTCCCCAGCATTCTGACACGCCGCGCTGAGCCCTGAGGACACAGGAAGGCCACAGAGGTAATGGTTTTGTTTACAAGACATGTCCACAACTGGTAAATCTATGGAGATAACAAAGTAGATGAATGGCTGCCAGGGGCTTGGGAGGAAGGAGAATTAGGAAGCGTCGGCTGATGGGTATGAGGTTTATTTTTAGGGTAGTGAAATGTTCAAAGACTAGACGGCGATAATGGAAGGATACAACTTTGTGACTACATTAGCAACCATTGATTTGTATATGCTGAAATGGTAGTCTTTATATATGAGGGTCAGGGATATAGCTCAGCGGCACAAGCGCCTGATGTGAGGGTCAGGGATATAACTCAGTGGCACAAGCGCCTGCCTGGCAAGCACATGGTCCTGAGTTCAACTTCTGACACCAAAAAAAAAAAAGGTATCTGAATTATACGGTATCTCAATAAAGCTTTTAAGAAAAAACCCTAAAAGCTGGGCACAATACCATATTGAGGCTGAGGCAGGAGGAGCCCAAGTCTGAGCTTGGCCTGGGGAACTTAGTGAAATCATGTCTCAAACAAACAAAGTAAGTAACTAAATTAAATTCTAAAAGGACTGTGGATGTAGCTCAGTGCAAAGGTCTTGGAGTGCAAAGGCCTTGGATTCACTACCTAGTACCACATAAACAAAAAACAATTTGACCCAGGAGACTTAACAATGTATAACATATATTCCACATGGATCTTGGTTTAAATAAACCAAAGGAGACAAAGACCTACTTGAGGCAGTGGACAAGCTTTGAAAATGGGCTGAATATTAGGTACTTTAAAGAAACCAGTTCATTTTGTTAGGTGATACTGAAGTATTTACAGGCAATGAGATATGATGTTTGAAGTCTGCTTTAAAACAGTCCATAAACATGGCTGCAGGGGTAGAGTTGGAATAAGACTGGCAAATAACTCGGAAGTACTGAAGCTGGGTGATAGAGACACAGAGTTCCTCATGCTATTCTCTCTAACTGACACACTTTAAGGGAGTTCCACAATTTTGAGTAAGGAGGAAATTCCACTTCTGTTTTATTCAGGTTAAGGTTTAATAGCTAGTCTCTGGAAAGAAGCAAGGGCTGTTTTGTCTCTAAACAACCAAAAAGGCCTATTTAGTTGGCTTCAGCACTGAAATAAGTGAGTTTATTTGGTGATTTAATTTTGTCAAATGATTCTTTTGTACACCTTACTCATTCTTGGTTAAGTATTTCTTTCTCTCATCTTTAATAGATTTCTTTTAATCCAAGCCCGTAAGAGAGCTCCCTACAAAATCCTTTCTGACTTCTTCTTCACTAGGTTCCCTTATCATAACATAATTTTACTCGTTGAAGGTTTCCAAAGCTTCTCTGGGTACCTTCACCCAACAAATCCCACGCCACAGAAGAACACCCAGAAATGCATCTGGAATATTTAGCAGTTAGTACATTAGTCAGCTTTTGATGTGATATAGTATAAAAACATTGGTGGTGAGTATAATCTAAGAGCTCCCTGCTTTTCTCAATTTATTCCACAGAAACAATTTAAACAGATGGTAGAGAGCAACACTGTGCCTAGAAGTTAGATCTCTTGATGAAACAGTTGGATTCCTTCTCCTATTGCTCATGGGGACTCTTCATTTCTTCCGGCCTCACTTTCTGTACATGTTGCACGCCTGTATGGACGTCTCCTGTCGGTTTGTGTCAAGCCCGTAACCCCCATGCACCCTTCCGCACTGGGGATTGAACCCAGGGCCCTGGGCATGCCAGGCAAGTTCTCTACCACACAGCTTTGCCCTCAGCTCCCTAACTGCTCTTCCATGGTACTCCTCCAGGCTCCTCGCGTAGTGGATCATCACAACAGATCAGGCGTTCCCGCTTTTTCCTACAAAAGCAGTGCTTCCCCAAATTTAGTAAGTTCCCCAAACCCAGCTTCAACGTAAAGCTACCCCAGCTTACTATGTCACTGAGCCCTAGTGTCACCCCATGGGACCCTGGAACAAGGCAAAAGGCACAAATACGGTGATGCTGCAGCTCCTTGCAATCATCAGTAATTAAGTCCTCAGTCTCTGACCTATAAGTCTTGTGTCTTTTGCCAACATCCATGAAATGCTCAGAGGCTCATTTAGTAGGGCGAACTCCAGACCCGATAAAAAACATAAATTATCTTTGTCCAACACCCTGAAATATTGTATACCTGTGCTCCAATGAAACAACCCCGAAAGGAAGCTCAATCTTGGTGTACTGTAGGACATGGAGTGGATCCTAAATGTTCCGCCACGGCATAGAAAAGGAGGGAAGCCCTCATGGGAATGGGTGTGTGGAGTAAGGTGGAGAACCTAATGGAAGTGGAGTTCTTACAGGGATAAATGGAAAACACAGGTAAGGAAGGCAGAGTCAGATATGCAGGCAACAGAAACCTCCACAGCTTTTGAACAAGGCATCAGTGTGATTCAAATTTTATTTAGAGTGATTAATCTGAGAGGTATGCAAAATGAATTTTAGGGAAGGGGGTCAAAATGGTTGCCATTAAGAAATGTAGTGATTCAAGTTCAGAAGAGAAAGAGGGTTGAGTTGGGGAGTACCTCCTAAAGAAATGGAGGTGTCAAGAATAACCTAGC
>PVLD010008786.1:0-81455 GCA_004027595.1 Dinomys branickii
TTGTCTTTTTGAGACAAAGTCTCACTACGCAGTTCAGGCTGGCCTTGAGCTCAGTTTGTAGCCTAGGCTGGTTTCAAACTTGCAATAACTTTCCTGTCTCAGCCTCCCGAGTACTGGGATTACAGGTATGTGCCACCACGCCTGGCTCCCAAAGTCCATTTTCATCACATTTCCCATACCATCTCTCAAAGCACTCACTGAAAATGGTCAGTCCTTGCTGCAATGTGGGAGTTTTGAGAAGGAACTCCAATTTCCTCTAACCTTATTAATTTCATTGGGGAAAAAATGCCAGTACAAAGTAACAAGTTCATTTCATGACCCATAAATGAGTCACAACCATAATTTGAAAGGCAAACTATATAAGGTAAATTGTCCATTTACAGTCCAATGAAAATAAGGTTTCTCAGTTGTGGCGCTCCGGATACTTTGGACTGGCCCATTCTCTGTTGTAGGACTGTTCTGAGCACTGCAGGAAGTTGAACAGCATCCCTAGCCACCATCCACATGCCTGTATGTACCCCTCCCCAGGCTGTGACAACTGTATCCCAACTGTGATGAATACTCTGATGGAAAAATCATCCCTGGTTGAAAACCAGTGATTTAGAGGGACAGAATTTTGCATAAGCACAAATCCCAGAAAAATCTCTCTCTTTGTTATTCCATGCGGTTAGAAAATACGTTGTGTTTCAGAGCAGGGAACCATTTCAAATGGCCCAAAGCCTTGAACATCTGAGGACACAGACTCTTAAGGAAGGAAGTTCAAGGTTCTTACCCACTGCAACCAGGTTCTTAAAGTTCTCCACCATTACATCTTCATACAGTTCCCTCTGGGCACGGTCCAACAGCCCCAGTTCCTCAGTGGTGAAGACGACAGCCACGTCCTTGAATGTCACTGCCTCCTACAACAGCAAACACAGGTAACCTCAATCCTGTAATTCCCCTGGAGGAAGGAGAACATTGAGGAGAGAGAAGCTACTGAAACACAAATACAACAACTACCCAAAAAAAATGCAGACAATTAGTTTCCTATCATAAGACAGGAGAACACTGTACCTGAAACCTGGTCATTTTCTCCTGTTCCTTCTGGGGAAGGTCAGAGTCCTGAAAAGGCATAACTGGAGAAGGAAAAGGAGGCCGTGAGACGCAGGTCAGAGCTGCCATCACCCCAAGTGGATCTTCATGGGAACGACATAAGGGCGCCCCTACACCCTCCTGGACAGATGCAACCACGAACAGCTCGGCGATCAGAGCAGGGACTAGGTCCCCGCTACTAACCAGCCTTCCAGTTCAGTGTCACTGGGCAGTGAACGGTACCATGACTGCAAGAATTTCTGTAAATAATCTCCCCTCCCCTCCTTCTCTTTTTCTTTTTTATGGAACTAGGGGTTGACTCCAAAGTCCTGCATACTCTGGGCAAGTGCTCTACCACTGAGCTACAGCCCTGGCCCTGCACAAGACTGTCTGATCCTGGCAATGACAGCACACGGGTGGCCGTGTAACAACACGTGTGTCACGAAAGTATGCTCTGGAGGCAAGTGCTTTGTTTAATCTCTGAAAGTGACACTTAACCATCTGTGTAACCCAAGGGATGTTAAGAAATAATTCTTTGGGCCTTACTTTTTGTCATCTGTCAATGAAGGTAAGAATCATACACATCGTACCTACCTCACAGGGTGGCTCCAAGGATTAAATGTGTAGATAGAAAGTTCCAATGAACCAGAGTCCCCTTCTCTGGTAGCTACAAAAAAAAAAAAAAATTAAGAATCAGATGGTATTTTGCATTATAACAGTTCTTGCACAGATTGCTCTCCTGTGAAAGTAACCTTTAATTTGTGAGACTAATTATGACTTAAAATAGCTTCTTAGTTTATAATTTGCTGCTCGCTTTTTTTTTTCTTTGAGACAGGTTCTTACTATGTAGCTCCAGCTCACCTCGAACTCACAGAGACCCTCCTGCCTCAGCCTCCTGAGTGCTGGGATTACAGGCAAGTGCTACCATGCTTGGACCACTAGTAATTTTTTATTGGCCCTGGTATCAGTTTTCTATAAAGTATTATTTTGGGGTCAATTCACTTCATGATATCTGAAAAGGCTCACTAGTAAATGTCTTTTACACTGTTTGCACGGAGCTAAAGAAAAACACACAGCAAAGAAAAAGATGAAGAATAAAAGAAAAATCAAGATGGATGGAAAATCAATCAAAAAGCTCCAACATTTGTCTAAACATGAAAATAAGGGAATGGAAGAAATGAGGGGACTTCCTTCAAAAGGCAATGCCGCTGGGCATGGAGGCACACACACTGTAATCCCAGCACTCAAGAGGCTGAGTCAGGAGGATCGCTGCAATTTTGAGACCAGCCTGGGCTACACAGTGACTTCAAGGCCAGCCTGGACTACATAGTGAGAGCCTGTCTCCAAAAAAAAAAAAAGTAATTGTTGAGAATTTCCCACAGCTGATAAAAGATATACTTTTTATATAGGAATCCTGTACGGTATAAAAAAATAAACACACTCCTAAACAAAGCAGAGTAAAACTTGAGAAAGCAACAGGCCTAAACACATACAAAGAGCTGACAACAGCCACTGTAATCTTAATGCTCTCAGAAGAAAATAAAATTACCTAAAACAAATAATAATTGGCAGAAACAGGAAAACTAAATGGAGACCGAGAATACCTAAGTGCCCTCTCCACAGTGAGGAGGAGCTCTCCACCTTTCCACGCTCAACAAAATGACTGTTTACATGAGGTCTGAGCAACAACGATATTTTAGCTAAGCAATAGTGAAGAAAATTTATGACTACGTGAACCCTGAAAAACAGACTACAAGAGGTAATGGGTTTCTCTCTTTTCTTCCCCCACTTTTTTTCTCTAAGGCAGGGTCTCCCTGTGTAGTCCAGGCTGACCTGGCACTTACTGTGTAGCCCAGGCAGGCCTCAAACTCAAGGCGATCCATCTGCCTCAGCCTCCCAAGTGCTGGGGTTACAGGTGTGCGCCATCTGGCTTGCAAGAAATAATGAGAAAAAAAATTTATGAATATGTTGGCAACAGAATAATCTTCATTAAAAAGAAATAAACCAAGAACAATAAATAATGACCAACTCTGGGGATGGTTACAATGTAAGGCAGACCTATGACCTGTCCTACAATTAACACAGACTGACAAAAAAGGACATTGGCATATTTTAAGGGTTATTTTTTTGTCTCTATATTTTTCAGAATGACAATACATGTAACTATTTGTTGAGATAGATAATTTTTAAAATTTAAAAGAATTACCTAAGAGTATATAGGTTTAAAGCCACTAAGGATAACAAGAAGAAATAAACCGAGCTGAAAGCGAACAGGGAGCGAAGGAAGTAATGTGGAGCATACCCAATTAAAAAGATACATGTTACTGGGTGTGGTGGCACACGCCTGTAATCCCAGCACTCGGGAGGCTGACACAGGTGGATCATTCCAAGTTTGATACCAGCCTGGGCTACAAAGTGAGGTCAAGGCCAGTCTGAACTGCATAGTAAGACCTTGTCTCAAAAAGACAAACAAAACAAAACAAAACAAAACAATCCACAAAAAGATACACACATACACATATGGATAGAACACATACAGGCAAGCAGACAAGCAGATTAAACATCCCTGACTACATGGAAAGAAAAAAAATCTAAAGATGTTCTAACAGACACTACTAAAACATAGTGACAAAAAGTTTGAAAGAAAAGGGATGGAGAAACATATATTGAGGGAGTGCCAAAAGCAAGCTGCAGTTTTGCAGGTCATGGTACAATTTAAGGAAAAGTTACCTGATATTTGGTTTTGCTTTTTGGTTTTGTTTTGGTCTTTTTGAGACAGGGTCTCCCTATGCAGCTCAGGCTGCCTTGAGCTCACTCTGTAGCCCAGGCTAGTCTCAAACTCGCAATGATCCTCCTGCTTCAGCCTCCCAAGTGCTGGGATTACAGATGTGTGCCACCATAGCTGGCCTGACATTTGGGATCTGCTTTAAAATACTCTAGGTAAATGAGGAGTAGTCCCAGCTACTTATATGTAGCAAATACTAACAAGTAATATTTAATTTTTCTTTATTCATGTGCATATGTTCTGATTTATCTACATCTGTCCAATAAAAATGTTCCTAATCAGGTACATCAGGTAAATAAACTTAGATCTTCTAGTAGTGACAATTTTAAAATGCAAAAAAGAAACAAAATACAAAAGTGAAGTTAATTTTAGCAATATATTTTATTTAGCAGTACATCCATATTTATTTAGCAGTGTAATTTATCCAAAGCATCATTTCAACTTGTAATCAATGCAGAAAAACCACTGACTACCCATTGTATATCTTTTTGCACACTCTTTAAAATCCAATGTTTACTTCACACCTAGCAGCACAACTCAACTTGAACCAGCCACAGTTCAAGTGTTGATAAGGTTTAAGTTCCCAAGGCACTAGATGGGATGGCACACCTCTATAATGGGCATTCATTATTGGTATAACTAGCATATGACTTTATTTGACATGAGATCAAATTAAATGATTGAGATATTTTAGGATTAAAAAAAAATCAGTGTAGTTTTCAACATCTTCCACAAAAAACTTAGCAACTACTGTACCTTCCCATTGCTTGACCTCAGATGAAGCCCCCTTAGCCAAATGGATTACTTCGTAGGACAAATGAAGGTCATTATATCACTGGGATTAAGAAAAGGGGCTGTGAGAATGCACTGCTTGGAGTCAACTACAAAGCTAGCTCTTCACATTAAGTTGAATGACTTTGGGAAAACCACGCACCTTCTGTCTCATTTTGCTCATTCTTAAAATAAAGGTCATGATAAGATCTACTTCATCGATCGACATAGTTCATAGACGAATACCTAGAAATCAAAGCGGCGACTTGCTGTTAATAATTCCACTTCCGAGTCTATATCCCGCCCGTCTTCACATTTACTCAAAAAAGATGTGATTATATTCCTAGTAGTAATTTACGGAGTATGGGAAACCTGATTAACCGAAAAGATGACGAACAAGAAGGTAGGTAAAGTAGGGGTACTCGGGGCGCGTCTGGAAGAAATCCCTTCTCGCTGCTGACTGGGTGGAAGCAAAGCATGCGGGCGGGAGACTAAGGGCGCTCCTCTCTCACGCCTCTCTCCTGAACGAGGTAACAAAAACGCCCGGAGCCCTGACCTTGGTTCTCTTCAAGGGACTTCCCGGGAAAAGGCGCTTGCGAGAGCCTTACTGGCAGCAGCCAAAGGAAACACCTTATCAGGCACCACTACCGCTCCAAGCCCTTGACAGGTATTGTCCAGTTTGATTCTAATCACGCCCCTACCCTGTAACCCGGCGCTGGACCGCTACTTCACAGATCTAGAAACTAGAGCGCAGGTCTCGCACGGATGGAAGTAGGAGCGCTGCAAGGGGGCGGGGAAGGCATTGAGGGCTCCCGCACTTCCGCCCGCCTCCCTCCAGCCTTCTGCGGCAGCCGAGACTTCCCAGTGCTACAGCGACCGCCCAGTGGGGTCCCACCCGCAGGACGAAAGGGCTCCGAAAGGTGGTGGAAGCAAAGGGTATACTGCACTCACCTTCCGGGCGGGAAAGATGGTGGCACTGCCTCCCTTTCCTGGGCGGAAGCGGCTCGGACTATCCCGAGCCCCGGAACTACATTTCCCAGAAGGCCGAGGGCAACGGTCGCCCGTTCCCGCCGTCCGCCAGCTTCCGGTCCGAGACTTAGGCGAAAGTTTCTCATAATTCCCAGTCATTGTACGCGTAGGGTCTCTTCTTCATAAGAAAGAAAACCACACTCTTCACACTCCTGGAGTTCCCAGACCATAACTTCTACGATCCATTTCGTGGCTTCCCGTCATTTTGCCGATCTGAGGAAGCTTTTGGTGCCAGTAGAGTTTAGCTTTTTCTCATTGACAAAGTAACAGCAAAACTGAGAGTCAGTCTTAAAAGAGCGATTGTAAGAAACAGATCATATGATCCCGTCCCAGTAGAATTATACCCAACACTACCAAAAAAAAAAAAAGCGTTTAATTTGCAATTTTTATATTTAATAGGATCAACTAACAGGAAAGATACTTTTTAGTTATAAAAAAATGAAAGACCAAAAAAGTGCAAGGGGAACAGGAAGACAGATTTTTGTAAATGGGTAGAGGACTAAGAGATGGACAGAGCGGCAGGGTGGGGTGGGAAAAGGGATATAAGGGGCTGGGGATATAGCTCAGTTGAATAAGCGCTTGCCTGGCAAGTGCAAGGTCCTGAGTTCGATCCCCGGTTCCACAAAAAAAAAAAAAAAAAAAAAAAGGAAAAGGGATATAAGAAGAATTAGGATGTGTAATATGTGTGGACCAACTTCCTATGATGATGCAGTCATGTACTGCAGACATGTACTAATAGAAATTAAAAACAGCGCAATGGCGGGAGATACAGATTTCTACTTTTGTTAACAGCACAAGCAATTCAAAACAACTTGCCTGCTAGAGACGGCCACACTCAAAAGTTAAACCAAGCTTCAGCATAGACTTCTCAAAGCAATAAGGGCACTTGTAATCATTACTCAAGGTGTCACTCAATCTGAAAGAACAAATTTGTTAATGTTTGAGCACCGTTTGTTGTGGTGGTTGTTGGTGATCCTGGGTGTTGAACCCACAACCTTTGCACTAAGCTAGACCTTGATTTGCTCAGGGATAAAATAGAATTGACGTTCGAACGGAATGTGGAGTGAAAGTGTTACAGGAAAATTGAGTCAACAGCAGCCAGGAGCTCAGGAGAGAAAAGAAAGTATTTAACGCTAGTGGACCCCAGAGGCATAGTCTCTAAAGTCTGAGGCCTCAATTACAAAACATTTGTCTTTTTCATAGGATGGCAAGTGGGGAGTTATGAAGGATAAGCATAACTAAAGGCCATGGTACAACGCGTACCTTGTGAGCACAGCTGTATGTAGCAAAGTTGTTTTTAGTGTTAGTAATACAGGAAAATAAAAACTCCCAACCTGAACGATATCTGAGACGAGTTCGTGTTCTCTAAAACCGAAGAATGAATTTTAGGAACAGTGGAGGTTAAGAGCAGAATATGTTTATTGAGAGAAAGAAAGCTTCTGCCTGAGAGAGGGACAGAAGGGGGACCCGAGTGGGTTACCCAGGACTCTGTCTTTTCTAGGGACTTTTATTGAGAAAAACCATGAGGTGAGGCAGGTCCAAGGTAGGGGAAATGGACAGAACTATGGTCAGCCAATAAGACTCCAAGGATATTCAGGTAAGACTGAGTGAACTGGGATCAAATGGGAAAGCGAGTCAGGTAGCAAGCGGGCATGAATGCAGATCAGGGGCTTTTCCTGTGGGGGGCAGGGCTCGAGACTCTTCCTGGCTTTTAGAAGGTGGTTGTTACTTATTTAGAATATCAATCCCTGACATTTACACCTAGGGAGGTATGTGGGTGCATTTGTTCAGCCCCCTTTGTCTTGAGGTCTGGCCCACAGTATCTTATCTTTTATGTTGGCTTCTTCCAGGGCCCGGACCTGTCTGACTGGTTATAATATTTCTGTCTAACTCAGTTGCCTATAACATTAGGTTTAGTGCAAGTGAGAGATAGAATAAAGACAAAGAAGCCTTTACTGCTGGGCACGGGAGGGCAGCTAAGAGAAGCAAGGACCCTCTAGGGGAGGAGCCGGGAAACTGGGGAGGAAGGAGAGAAGTATACATTGAGGTAGGTTGAGGGTGGAGTATTGGGCACGGGTGGACACTCACGCACAAAAGAAAACAACAGGAAGTAGTGGTCAGGTGGGGAGCAAGAAAACAGAAGCCAGTTTGAGGGGACACGTTGTCTTTCCGGGTCTTCACACCATGCTGGATCGCCACTTTGATGGCTTGGAAGAATTTTGTATGGGTGGAAACCCATCGTGTAGCACATTTACACAAGTTTTAATTTGATAATTATATGATTTAGTCAAGTTCAGGGGCAGAGAACAGAATGGTTTTAGGTGTATTGGACAAAATGGTTGCAGTTAGGTCAGGATTTCTACTTTATTCCCCCTTTTTGATGCTCCCTGGGGACTCTAAGGGACATTATTGTCTGAGTCTGTTAGGGGCTGCTGAGTGTAGGCAGAGTTTAAGTATATTAGACCCAAATAACCTGGGATTTTTCCCTCTGGAGAGCTGTCTTAATTAAACTGAGTTAAACTACTTGCACAAGAGATTACATAGTAAGCCGTAAGAATGAAAATTTAAGACTAATGATCAGGAAGGAAAGCCTGAAGGCTATTGGACCCTTTTATTTGCCAAACCATTGTTCTAGTAAACTTAGCTTGCAGCGTGTAGGTCTGGCTGGATGATAACACATTGATTTCGTAAACTTGTAGATTCTTAGGTTACAGACTATCATCAGGAAGGAGTAGAATCCTGAAAAACTGGGATGGGAACATGGGAAGATTCCAACAGAGCTGAAGACTTTAACCTCTGAATTTATCTGATCTTTGTCATTAAAAGGAGCCCTAGAGGGATTGAAGGGAGGATAGGGGAATGGGAAAAGGCCAGTTTATATCATGTACAAGTACAAATTCTCTATGATGAATGTGACAGTTATGTATATCTAAAATGTACCAATAAAATCTAATTTAAAAAATAAATAAAAGCCCTACTTCCCACTTCGGAGGTCAGTCTCCCCTTGGCTGAAGGACCTGTAATAACCTTCCCTGAGATATTTTCCTTGCAGTGGATTGTAGCTTTTCAAGACTTGCCTCGATTCCCTCCTCTCTCTTTTTCTACATCTGTAATAAGGCTGAAGTACCATAGGAAATAAGGGTCAAGCATATGACAATGAGAAATTAGTATACTAGCTAAAATGAGGATTTTTGTAATCTTTTTTTTTGGTACTGAGAATCGAACTCAGGACCTTGTGCTTGCTAGACAAGCACTTGCGCCGCTGAGCTATATCCCCAGCCCAAATTTTTGTAGTCTATACCAATAAAAACCTGAGAAATACATATGGCTGTGGATCTTAAGGACATAGAATAAGGTGTAAGTAATACAGTGAGGGATTCGGTTGGATTTGTTGATACGAGTGCACTGAACAGTGATGCCAGCCACACTTTGTTAGCTTAGGAACTTGGGAATGGCCTCAACAGTCTACTTACTTGAGTGACTGAAATCTAGACACAAAGTTAGCCTACCCTGAAGTTAAAATGCCTAAACTTTATGTTGTACAACTGAGTTTCTCAACCTTGGCACAGATGCCATATTTTGGACCAGGCAGCTCCTTTGCTGGGAGATGTCCTGTGCCTTGCTTCAAGAGCATCGTTGACCTCTAGGCCAATATGGTAGTGTGTCCACACCAGCCATACAGGCAGAATCATCTCCAGACACTGCCCAGTACTCCCAACTAAGAACCACCATGGTTGATGAAGATACACAAAGACAGATATGGCAACATTCTGTTACAGATTTGTCATGTAAGACCAGCTCGACCAATTCCCTGTATTCCTTGGGAGGTTTCATGAGACATTCTCATTGCCAAGGATTTGATAAATTTGTTGGTGAAAAAGACTTGGGAATCTCTGGGAGTTGTGAAGTGACACTTCTTAGCAGACCAGGAATGAAAGAAGGAAATTATGACATCAAAATGGATATTTGAACCAGGCATAGTGGTGCACACCTGCAATCCCAGCACCTGGGAGGCTGAGGCAGAATGATCACTGTGAGTTGGAGGCCAGCTGAAGTTACATAGTGAATTCAAGGCCAGCTTGAACTACACAGTAAGACTGTATTTAAAAAAAAAATCCAAAACACAAATAAATGTTGGCAATATATAAAAGTCCCCCCAAATGTTTATACGTACCCAGTCTCAAAGTTAAATTAGCGGAATGTCCAAGGAGCCTAAAATCAAGCTCGTGATGACAAGTGAGAACTGAAACATAATAGTTCATAAAGGCAAGGAGAACTAAACATACAAAGTTTATTTATGAAATTCACAAGGCCTTCAATGTACTAGGTAAGCTCTGTACCACTTCAATCTATCTTCACTCCTTTCATATTTAAAAGTTTGAAATAGGTTGTAACTAAATTGCCCAAGCTGACCACAAATGATCCTCCTCCCTCAGGCTCCTCAGTTGCTAGGATTATAGGTGTGCAGCATCACACCTTGCAGAAAGTTTAATTTTGAATGTGGATAGGAGTCAGGGTCAGCAGAGCTGTCGACGCTGTGAATATTGAACTATTCAACACTACACATCAAAGAGCAGCTCTCTTTCACTGGCTGTAAAAAAATACATAGTTCCTGGTTGTTAACATCTTTGAACCATCCTGAAGACCATGGTCAATGAGAAGGCCAGATAGGAAAATCAAAAGGAAACTATTTTGGACAGCTCTTCTTTTGAAAACAAAGAAATGATTATCATATACAAGAAGCCTGATAGAACAAGGCCTAAGTTCTAAAGTACATGTGATATTTTCAGCTATGGAAGACAAACCATTTTATTTTAACCAGAGATCAAGAAAGTTTTTCTCTTTTTATTTTGAAGAGAAAAAAATAACAATAAAACACAGTTTGAAAACAGACTAGTAGGAGAGTAACAATAATTAATACATTGCATATTGTTATCTTCAAAGTAGTTATGCAGAATATGATATAGGCATGATATCTTGTCCAAACAATATTGGCACAAAACTTTCTTTTCAATGAACTAAGAGAAACTAGCTGTATAACTATCTTAACTATCTTGTAAATGTTTTTTTCTTTTTCACCTTACTTCTCCTTTCCCCCATCACAGTTTGTCTTTTCTTTTGAATAGTTTCTTCCCAATTCACAATATCTATTGTACATTTTGGACCTTATTTACTCATTCAGTTTCTCACACTAGTGAGACAATATGATGTTTATACATGTGGGTCTGCTTTATATCATTTATAAGTATGGCCTCAAGTTGCATCCATTTACCTATAAAAGTCTCCTGTTTGTACTTGTTTATGGCTGAGTAGTACTTCATTGTATTAAAAAAACTCACATTTTGAGCTGGGTGTGGTGGCACACACCTGTAATCCCAGCCCTCGGGGAGGCTGAGGCAGGAGGATTGTTGTGTGTTCAAGATCAGCCTGGGCTACAAAGTGAGCTTAAGGCCAGCCTGAACTGCAAAGTAAGACCCTGTCTCAAAATGACAAAAAAAAATAAAAAAATTTAAAATACCTTTTTTATCCATTCCTTGATTGATGGGTATGTGCATTGTTTCCAAGATTTAACTATTACAAATTGTGCTGTGATAAACATGGGTGCACATATGTCGCTGTGGTATGATGTTTTTAATTCTTCTGGGAAAACAGCCAGAAGGGGAAAATCTCGGTTGAATGGGACCTCTAATCCTAGTTTTTAAAGGAATCTCCACATTGATTTCCACAATGGTTGCATAAGTCTACACTCCCACCAACAGTGGACAGGGGCCCCTTTTTCCCCACATCCTGCAAGCATTTGTTATCAGTTGAGCTTTTGATTATAGCCATTCCTATTCTGCAGAGAGATAGAATCTGTGTTGTTCTAATTTGCATCTCTAGAATGACCAATGAGGTTGAACATTTTTTCATGTATTTATACTCCATTTTTATTTCTTCATTTGAGAAGTTTATATTTATCTCAGATGCCCATTTTTGGATTGGGTCTTTGAATTTGGGGGGTCTGATTTTTTTCAATTCTTTATATGTTCTAGATATAAGTCCTCTCTGTCTGAGGGATAACTGGCTATAAATTTTTCCCACTCTGTCTTTTTACTTTGTTGGTGATTTCTTTTGATACAAAAAGTATTTTAATAAGGCAAGATCCTATTTGTTGGTTCTTCATAATAGTTCCCTTGCAGTCTGGATTTTGTTCAAGTCTGCCTACACCTATCTTCAAGGTTTCTGTTTTCTCTTCCTGTAAATTTAGTGTTTCTATTTTAATAAATAGAGCTTTCACCCATTTTTACTTTACTTTAGTACCTGGTGATAGATACGGGTATAGTTCTAGTTTCTGGCATGTGGAAAACCAGGCTTTCCAGCAACATTTATTAAAGAGACTATTTTCCTTCCAATGAACATATTTGGCTCCTTTGTCAAAGATAAGGGGCCTGAATGTGTTTGGAGTTGGGTTTCCACCTTCTATTCTGTTCCACTGATCCTCAGGCCTGTTATTTTGGCCAATGCCATGCTGATTTTTATCACAGTAGCTTTGTAGTATAATTTCAGGTCTGGGGTTGTGATGCCCCCTGACTTGCTTTTGTTGTCCAGAATTGCTTTTGCTATTCTAGGTCTCTTCTTGTTCCAAATGAATTTTAGGAAAGTTTTCTCTGTATCTGTGAGATATGCTGGTGGTAGCTTGGGATTGTGTTAATTCTGTGTATCAATTTGGGAGTAGGGCCATTTTCACTGTTGGTTCTCCCTACCCATGATCAAGTAATAGCTTTCAATTTTCTGATATCCTGTTTAATCTCCTTTTTTAGGGCACCATAATTTTTCTGTACAGATCTTTTACATTCTTTGTCAGATTGACTCCAAAGTATTTCATTTTTTTAGATGTAAAAGGTATGTTTTCCCTAATTTTTCTGTTTGTTGCTTGTATACAGGAATACTATTGATTTTTGAGTGTTGACTTTGTATCCTGCTACACTACTGAATTTGGATATTAAATGTACAAGTCCTGGGGCTGGGGGTATAGCTCAGTGGCATAAGCGCTTGCCTGGCAAGCACAAGGTCCTGAGTTCGATCCCTGGTACCGGAAAAAAAAATAAAAAAAATAAAAAAAAATAAATGTACAAGTCTTTTGGTAGAGTTTTTGGGTCTTCTATGTAGAGCATCGTGTCATCTGCAAATAATGATAATTTAACTTCCTTTTTCCTATCTCTCTCTCGTCTAATTGCTCTGGCTAATGTTTCCAGAACTATATTGAATAGGAGTAGTGATACTGGACATTCTTATTCCTGATTTTAGAGTGAAAACTTTCAGTTTTTGACCATTTAATACATTAGCTGTTGGTTTGTCATAGATGGCTTTTATGATTGAGGTAAAAGGCCATCTATTCCAATTTTCTGTAGAGTTTTTCTGAATAGGTGTCAGACTTTTATCAAATGCTTTCTCTGCAGCTATTGAGATGATCATATGATTTGTCTTTGGTTCTGTTAATATAGTGTATTACAGTTTCTGATTTATGTATGTTAAACCATCCCTGCACTCCTGAGATGAATCCTACTTAGTCATGGTGCAAGATCTTCCTGATGATTTGCTGCTTTTTTTTGCCAGCGTCTTGTTGAGGATTTTTGCATCTATGTTCATTAGAGAGACTGGCCTACAGTTTTCTTTTTTGATTGCATTCTTCTCTGGTTTTGGAATCAGGACAGTATTTGCTTCCATGAATGATTTTGGACATACTTCTTCCCTTTAAATTTCTTTAAAGAGTTTTACCATTAGTGGCATTAATTCTTCTCTAAATTTCTTGTAAAATTCAACAGCAAATTTGTCAGGGCCTGAGCTTTTGTTTGTTGGTAAATTTTTAAATTACATTTTCAATTTTATTGGCTGGTATCAGGTGATTTAGAATTTTTATATCTTCTTGATTTAGTTTTAGCCATGCAGTTGTCTAGGAACCTGTCCATTTCTTGTTTTCCATCTTATTAGAATATGGGTTGTCATAGTAGGTATTGATGATCTCCTGGATTTCTGTGGGAATCTGTTGTGAGTTACCTCTTTTCATTCCTAATTGCTTGAATTTGTGTTTTTTCTTTACTCTTTTTGAGGAGGTTGGCTAATGGTGTATCAATTTTACTTACTGTTTCAAAGAACCAACTTTTAGATTCATTTATTCTTCGTATTGTTTCCTTAGTCTTTATTGCATCAATTTCTGCTCTTATCTCTATAACTTATTCCCTCATATGAGGTTTGGGTTTGAATTGTTCTTTTTCTTGAAGATTGAGGTTCAACATTAGGCTACTTGAGCTCCTACTGTTTTCCTGATGTTTGAGTTCATTGCTACAAATTTCCTTCATAGGACTGCTTTCATTGCCTCCCACAAGTTTTGGTATGTTGTATCAACATTATCATTTAATTGTATATACTGTTCAATTATCTTTAATTTCCTGTGACCCATTGGTTGTTTCATAAGGGTGTTTAATTTCCAGGTTTATGTAGTGTTTGTGGTTCATTTTGTAGTTGATTTCATTGCACTATGGTCAGAGTGTGCATGGGATGATTTCAATTCCTCTACATTTTCTTAAACATGTTTTGTCAGCTAATATATAGTGGAAATGTCCCACGTGCAGCTAAGAAGAATGTGTATTCTTGTTTTCAGGTGGGACACTCTCTAGACACCTACCAGGACCATTTGTTGACAGGCTTGGTTTAATTCTATTGTCTTCTCTTTTTCACTTCGTTTTCCTGTTAAGAAAGTTTTTCAGAAAGGGCCAGATTTTAAATTTCTCAATTTTGTGGGCCATACTGTCACAGCAACTGTCATTGCCACAAGAAAGCAGCCATAGATATAAAAACTAAGCATTACAATATTCCAGTAAAATTTTAACTGCCCTAGGCTGGATTTGCCAGAGGATGTAGTTTGCCAAACCTTGGCTTAATCCAGTAAAATACAAATTATCTTGACAGTTGGTGAATTATCCTGATATCTATAGAACAACAAAATATCAAACACTCAGGATCTGTGGCATCTAACATAATTTGGGGCACCACAACCTGACATATTTAGTATGTAAAGGTGTGATTCAAGAAATCACAGGAAATTATGGAAATCTATCTTTTTCCATTGTATATATACCTGCACTAAAACCCCTTAACAAATAAGTTTTAAATGTCACTGAGATTGCTAAGAAATAAGTGGTCTTCAACTTTTTTTTTTTTTGTCTTTTTTTTTTTTTGCGGTACTGGGGATCGAACTCAGGACCCTGCGCTTGCTAGGCAGGCGCTTATTCCACTGAGCTATATCTCCAGCCCCTTTTTTTTTTGTCTTTTTGAGACAGGGTCTCGCTATACAGTTCATGCTAGCGTTGAACTCACTTTGTAGCCTAGGCTGGCCTTGAACTCACAAGGATCCTCCTGCCTCAGCCTCCCAAGTGCTGGGATTACAGGCGTGCACCACCACACCCGGTTAACCTTACTTAACAGTATGTTTCCGTGACTAGACTCCACTGGCATCATGCTGTCTTCTCCCTACGCACTTTTTGTCCAAATCCCTATTACATTTCATTTCCGGAACTTAGACTTCCTCATTTCACATTCAGGATTTGCTCTGCAACTTTGTAAACATTTTCCATCATTTTTCCCCACAGTCTAAGTCTGTTGGCCAAACAGTATTTAGAAAGACTCACTAGTTCTCCCAACCAGACCAGGCACTTAAAATGCCACTGCCCTGGGCTACCCACTTAGCCAGTGCAGAAGTCTAACAAGAACTAGAAGGTATTAACTCCTTATACTGGAGTTACACTAAAACCATCTAGGCTGTATAAACATATGCCTAAGATGATTCAAACATGTTAGTTAAAAATATATACTCTTATTCACCAATATATCTGTATATTTCAACTACACAATTTCTTTTATAACTGACTTCAATGTCCACTCTTTAATTTGGCCTTATAAGCCACATGATCTCTTAACTACAAGGGTTAATATTTTCAATAATTTTCCAAATTATACTCTGTACCTTTACTACTACTGTAAAAGTATAGTATTTCATGGAAGTTAAATGTGGAAAAAATTCCTGCATTCTCATTGCCACTGTTCACATACAGGTGAATAACCTCCCACACAAGTGGGTGCACGAATCACTAATAGAGTTGAGGTTATGTGATGACCCTAAACTACATTCTATGTCACAATTCTTGATCGTAACTTTAATGTATTTGTTATTGCAGGAGTAGATAAAATGTTAAATTCTTACTGAAATACCTGGCAGTAGCCCATAAAGGTGCAAATTTTTAATGTATGTTAACATTTTAAATTTAAAAATCTCTTGGTGAACACTTTGTTTTCATGTTCACAAAACACAGCAATACCACTAATGTGCTTGTTATTTATTTCTATTTAAGTTTATTTATTTATTTATTTATTTAGCAGTACTGGGGATTGAACTCAGGACCTTGTGCTTGCCAGGCAGGTGCTTATTCCACTGAGATATATCCCCAGCCCATTCTATTTAAGTTTAATAATTATAAGCTCCTACTCTATCAAAGGGATAAACATTCTTTATCAGCAGTGGTGAAACTATGGCATGTGTGCTGCAATGGGCTGTTTGTTATCACTGAAAGTGCTAAAAGGTTTGCCACCACTGTTCTGACCAACACCTCTTCCAGGTGTCTTTTTCCTACTCCCACTACTAGGAGAAAGAGAGTCACTCATAAACCAATAATGTTTGATAAGTTTTATCCAACGCTAACAATTTTTGTCTCTCTTCTCAGTGTAAGGAGAGGCGGAACACAGGGTACAGAACGTGACTAAAGTAATCACCTGCAAAGAGCTTCCACTAAAGTTTCGGTAAAAGTAATGTTAAAGCTCTTGGAAGACAATCACGTCAAATCCTGGATGAAAACATGGGAATAAAAAAAATTATCAATTTTGAGCTGGGCATTATGGCACACACCTGTAATCTCAGGGCTCGGGAGGCTGAGGTATGAGGATCACTGCAAGTTGAAGGCCAACCTGGGCTACATAGTGAGCGCAAGGCTGGCCTAAACTACATGGTGAAACCATGTCTCAAAAAACAAAACAAAAACAATCAATTTAATATTTACTATAAAGTGTTTGTCATTAGTAACTTTTTCTGATAAACTTCTACATTAACGGTATTGCAAAAATAATAGTGTAATACGCAGTGTCTTTTTTTTTGAGACAAGGTCTCACTGTGTAGTCCAGGCTGGCCTCAAACTTGCAGCAATCCTCCTGCTGCAGCTTTCTTAGTGCTGGGATTACAGGTGTGAGCTCCCACACCTGGCTGGGAGCAGTGTACTGTTATTACAAGATTAATCAAATTCATTTTCAGTCTATCTTGTCACAAGAAAAATAACTGTATTGTATAAAATCAACAGAGCATGAAAGTTCAACAAGATATGAGCCAATCTGATAACACTGAGGAGGACAGGTGCTAATCCTAACAGGGAAATGCCAAAGTAATACTATAAATTGTAATACTGAGTGATTTTCTATTTCAGCTTAGCTCCCTGAATTAACTTCATTACTTTCAAGTTTTCTAAATACTAAAGCACAGTATTCTGGAGGTAATCTCAAAACAATTTTCAAATATCATACTTTGTCACTAATGTAATAAACATTGAGCATCTTTAAACTGTCTTATAATACTGATTATGTAACCCTTGAGAAAGGTCAAGGCTCCGACTGAATCTCTTATAATTTTAAGAGTTCTTTCTGCTGTACGCTCTGAGCCACAGTGGCATGAATAGCTAGAGATAAGACAAATGAAACAAGTTTTCTTCTGAAATGTGAGTGTAAAGATTCACGACACGTCTTCAAAACCATCACTTTATAGATCTTTCTTCTTGTGTGAATTCTCTGTTCTCACACATTATTTTTATAGGACTTATCACCAACATGAATTCTGTGATGAATTGTAAGATTTGATCGCCAACTGAAGCTCTTACTACATATCTCACACGTGTAAGGTTTCTCTCCCGTGTGAACTCTCTGGTGGGACTGCAGTTGTGAGGACCGACTGAAGACTTTACCACACACATCACATTTGTAGGGTTTCTCTCCAGTGTGGACGCTCTGGTGAAGCTGAAGACTTGAAGCTTGACTGAAGTACTTACCACATTCCCCACACTTGTATGGTTTTTCTCCAGTGTGGACTCTCTGATGCATGTCAAGATTCAAGCTCCATTTGAAGCCCTTTCCACACTCCTTACATTTGTATGGCTTTTCGCCAATGTGGACTTTTTGGTGGGCTTGAAGGTGTGAGCTCCGACCAAAGGTCTTCCCACATTCTTCACATTTAAATGGCTTTTCTCCACTGTGGACTCTTTGATGGGCCAAAAGATTTGAGGCCTGCCTGAAGACCTTCCCACATTCCTCACAATTATATGGTTTTTCTCCTGTGTGAATCCTACAATGAATTTTAAGATCTGCTCTCCGACTGAAGCCCTTTCCACATTCTTCACATTTGTATGGTTTCTCTCCAGTGTGAATTAACTGGTGAATCTGAAGTCGTGAGCTCTGATTGAAGCCCTGCCCACACTCCTCACACTTAAAAGGCTTCTCTACACTGTGTGCCTTCTCGTGGATTTGAAGATATGAACTTTGACTGAATCCCTTCCCACATATCCCACATTTATATGGCTTCTCTCCTGTGTGGACTACTAGATGAACTTGGTAATGGGAGTTCCTCCTGAAGCTCTTTCCACACTCTTCACACTTGTATGGTTTCTCTCCAGTGTGGACTCTCAGGTGGGCTTGAAGATTTGAACTCAGAGTAAAGCCTTTACCACATATAGCACAGATGTATGATTTCTCTCCAGTGTGGACTCCTTGATGGGCTTGAAGACTTGAAGGTCGACTAAAGCCTTTACCACATTCCTCACACTTATAGGGTTTTTCTCCTGTGTGGACCCTCTGATGAATGTAAAGATTTGAGCTACAGATGAAACGCTTCCCACATTCCTCACATTTGTATGGTTTCTCTCCTGTGTGCACTCTCTGATGGGACTGAAGATGTGAATTCCGACTAAAGCTCTTACCACATGCATTACATTGGAACGGCTTTTCCCCAGTGTGGACTCTCTGATGGTCCTGAAGATGAGATGCCTGACTGAAGGCCCTCCCGCACTCCTCACAGCCATAAGGCTTCTCTCCTGTGTGGACTTTACAATGAACGTTAAGGGCTGACCTATGACTGAAATCTTTCCCACACTGCTCACATGTGTATGGCTTCACCATTGTGTGAACTTTCTGATGGGTCTCTGGATGTGGGGTCTCTGGATGTGAGGCCTCACTCAATTCCTTACCCCACTCAAGTTTTTCTCCCTGTTCAGCCCTCTGAGGAACAAGAACTGAGCTATGTTGGGAGCCCTTTCCACACTCAATGCACATCTGAGACTTCTCTCCAGAGTGTAACTGCTGCTGAGAGTCAAGGCTGGAGAGATCCGTGAAGGCTTTTTCACACTTCTTACACTGGTACGGTTTCTGTCCTGGGTGAATCATCCCATGCTGATAACACGTTGAACTCTGTATGTTATCTTTCTCATAATCATTGGAGCTATAAGATTTTTCACTTTTGTGTATTCTATGATCATCATGGTGATTTGAAATCCAGCTGAGGTGGCCAACACCTTGTTTACATGGACACGGTTTATGTTTCATGGAAATTTGCTGACATCTATTCTGATAATTCTGTGGTTCAGTCAAGGAAGTCTTCCTCCATGAATTCTGGGTTTTAAAAGTTGAAAATTCTGGATCTCCAGTACCACTGAGAACATCTGTTTCACGATTTTCTAGACAGTTCTCATCTTCAGAAATTTGAATACGTAGTCCTACCCCAACATGGCAGACGGGATCTCCTTGTATGTGGAATTGAGAATTATTTACCATGGAGCTGTGAAATGAGGTTAAGTCATTTGTAATTTGTTGCCAGATTTGCCAGCAGGAAAGCTCTTCATGGGATCTTCTGTCTTGAATAGTCCTTAATTCACTTTGTTTATTCTCTAAGGACAAAGAATTTAGAGATATAGACAAGTGAACATTTAATTCAAAGATTCATACTTTAGGACACAGCAAGAGACTTTAATGAATTTCAGGATGACTTACGTTATCTTTTTCACCATATATGAAGTTTTCTGATTTATATTCTGGAGGTTTCTGGCAGAAACCAAGAGATTAAAAAAAGAAGAAGAAGAAAAACTGAGAAGTGATCCAGTAAACTCCCACTACTAAGTATTAATGAAACCCATTTAAAAATACAATTACTGACATACCTGATGGAGACCACCACAGCAAAGTGGCTCCAAGCAGGATTTAATATTAACCAATTGGCTTTCCATGTTTACTTGTGAATTGTCCAATGCTTAGGTACCTTGTCTGGAGATGGGAAGAGGGCTCATAGTAAGTGAACCTCTACGAGTCACTGGTTACCGCCTCAAAGGACAAGATAAGGCCGCAGCTGAGGATGTTTGGCTCCACCCTCAGTTAACTAAAGGAGACTGCACTTGCAGGCTCCACACTCCTACCATAAATGTCAACCTAAACATAAGGCAGTTCTCCTGATTGACATAAGTTACTTGAGAGAATATTTCCCAAGGTCCTACTACATTCCTGTGTTTTCTTGAGTATCTTCCTCCTTTGTCTGAAAACTTAATAAATATGGGCTGCTCAGAGAAGTCATTGTCTTAACCCAGAGAATCTCTAATTCTGTAAGAGAGGTGGACCTTCTCAGAGCCCTAAAATAATTTCAGCTGTCTCATTTATTTAAGCATTTGCCGTCCACTTGTTTGGGAAATTTCAGGCCTGATCAGCCCACAATAACTAAGGGTTATTAACCCGATAACTAAATCTTTTAAAATTATGTCTTTCCTACCACAACAAGGTATCGGTAAAGATAAAAATTTTGTGGTGCGCAGAGCTTCATAACCACTGCTCAGAACAGTGTCCAGCAGTTAGAAGGTACTGAGCAATGCATGGATAGATGAATTCCAGTCTCATTTCTAAGATTCTCTACTAGATGAATTCCAGTTTGATTTCTAGGATTCTCTACTACTACTACCACTAGGCCTATGTTTAAGTCTGTGTTAATTCATTTGCAAAAGAGCGTTTTGAAGTTACATATTTGAAATACAAGAACTAGGAAGTGCCATTTTGCCAAGAAGGCAAAAAGTTACACCTTATACCTGAGGAAGTGGCACAACAAATATGTCAATGCTTAGGAGAAAATTAGGTGGTAAGAATCAGCTGAGGTGAATCATAAAGACTGCTGCACTGAATCCTCTTGATATTTTTTTTTTTCTTTTTGGCACTAGGAATCGAACTCATGACTTCGGGCTTGCCAGGCAAGCACTTATGCCACTGGGCTATATCCCCAGGCCACTGATGCTTTTTTTTTTTTTTAATTTCAGTGTTGAGCATTGATTTTAAGACCCAAGGTCTCACACATGCTAGGCGAGTTCTACCACAGAGCTACAGCCTCAGCCTCTTTCAGAGGCCTTTGTACTGTCTCTCTAGCATGATTCCACTTCTCAGAGAAAGAGTCCAAGTTCAGAGACAACTGTAGAACAGGAAGAAAATATTCAGATGGGAAGGGGAACTAGGGAGGGAGGAGGAAGCGGAAAGGAAGGGAAAAGAAAAATGAAACAAGAAGGAAAACATGGAAACTAAGCTTTTGTGTAGGGGGGGAAGAGGGCTAAAGGGAGCAGAGGGGGATGGGGTAGGAAAAAAGCATCAAGATACATCATGTACAGGTACAAATTCCCCATGATGAACGTGTTCACTGTGTATACCTAAGATGTACCAATAAACTTTTTATTTTTCTCTTTGATTTTTTTAAGACAAGGTCTTGCTATGTAGTTCAGACCGGCTTTGAACTATGTAGCCCAGGCTGGCCTCCAACTCACAGCAATCCTCTTGCCTCAGCATCCCAAGTGCTGAGATTACAGGTGTGTACGACCATGCCCAGCTTGTACCAATAAACTTCATTCATTAAAAAAAAAATTCAGAGACAAAGAAAGGATACTGTTTCTTTGATAGCATGCAAAATTCTAACTATATTGTAAGTTTATTTTGCCTTTAACAACATATTTTCCTATTTTTTTAAACAAGATTGTTTTCCAGGTTAATAAATGAAGTCTATTGGTGAACTATGAAATAAGCTGAGTAGCTCTTAATAAATATTTAGAAGAAATAGATTAAAAACAGAGATTCAACACAAGCAGTAGTGGAGTGACTACATGAAATGCCTTCTAAGGTCACATAAAGCTATATACACATAGAATGTTTGTAGAGGTAATAATGAAAGATCCATTCCTTGTACTAGTTATTGATGGAGACCAGCATGAAGCAGCTCTGAGCAGGATTTAATATTAACCAATTGGCTTTTCATGTTTACTTGGGAGTTGTCTGAAGCTTAGGCACCTTGTCTGAAGATGGGCAGCTGACTTTCAGTAAATAAATCTCTATGGGTCACTAGCCACCATAGAGACTGAGGCCTGCATTGGCTCGTGAAGCTGTGATGCCTCAAGGACAAGATAAGGTTACAGCTGAAAATGCTTGGCTCTAACTCCAATTAACTACAAGGAGACTGACTGCAGCTGCAGGCTCCACTCTCCCACAATAAATACCAACCTAAAGATAAGGTAGTCCTCCTGACTGATAAAATTCACTACTCCGGAAAATCCTCCCAAGGTCCCATTAGATTCCTGCATTTTCTTGAATATCCTCCTCCTCTGTTTGAAAACCAAATAAATACGTGCCGCCCAGAGAAGTCTTGGTCTAAACTCAGAGAATATTGAAGCTGTAAGAGAGTTAGACCCTCCTGGGGCCCTGAAATCATTTCCTTTGTCTCTTTTATTTAAGCCTTTGCCGTCCACTCTCTTTGGAGATTGCGGGCCTGATCAGCCTGCAGTAACTTAGGGTTATTTAACCTGGTTTTCGATAAGTTATGGACTTTGGAAGAAGCAAATGGGATGGAGCTGGGCAAATATTTTAAGGGAAAGGCTAATTCACAGTTAGCTACATCCTGAGGCTTTTTCTTCACTGATATAAGAGATAAGGAAATAGAACTTTATTTCTTTTTATGCACAAATACCTAAGTAGATATAAAATATTTCCTCTTTAAACGAATAAGTTCTGGTACAATTGCTGAAATAAAGTCACTGAGAAAGTATGCTATTCTGTTTGGTTACTATTGTAATACTACAGGTTCCCTAAGATGAGAATCCACTTGAACAGATAAGCAAACACACATATACACACTTGCTAGAAATTAGAATTAGATAGGAATTCATCTGAAGACAAAAAATATTATCTACCCTGGTGTGTCTATTAGCTATGGAAGACAGCTTTTCATACCCATTAATTCATTCATTTACTCCGCTAATATTCATGTACTGTGACAACAGTCATGTACTGTGATTGTTGTAGGAACTGTTTGCAAAGAACACGAGGCAAAAGCACTACACTCCTAGAGATTACAGTCTCCTATATGAAGTGAGGATCAATGTTTAGACACAAAATAACACAGGGGAACTGAAAGTAAAGGCAGGACTGTATCTTTAGGGTGATCAGAAGAGGACTTTCATGATATTAAAAATGAGCCAAGGGTCTGGGCATGTAGCTCTGGGGTGAAGCACTTGCCTAGCATGTGCAAGGCCCCGGATTCAGTCCTCAATACTGGAAAAATGAACACACACAACAACAACACAAACACTGAGCAGACCTGAATGAAGGAAGGCAGTGGGGGACGCGGGAGGATTAGAGAGAACGGGTATTCCAGGCAGAGAGAACACATAAAGGGCTCTGGGGCAGAAGTGACCTTGGCCAGTCTAAGAAACTGCAGGGAGGACAATGTGGCTGGAAAGAGTGAACATGAGGGAGAAGACAGAAGAGGGGTAGTGGAGGATGAATACCTGACCACAAAGGACTCTATTAGCCACTTGTTCGGCAGAGGTTTTACTCTAAGTAAAAGAAACACAAGAAAACTTTGGGCAGGGGAAGAATGCACTACCCGAAGGTGAAGCGATCATTTTGGCTGCCACGTAGGGAAAGGAGGTAGGAGAGCAGGAGGCTGGGGCCGGGGAGCCAGCAGCAAGGCCGCCACAGTAATCCAAAGAGAGAGGCCCTCCGGGCCGGGGCAGTAACCAGGGCGACGGGCAAAACCACAGACAACCAACTGCAAGACGTTACAGCTGCTTGGTCCTCACCTAAATTTCTTTCTCTTTGGGTTTCTGCCTTCATCACCCAAAGCTTCTCTTCTCTTTCTATGTGTGAACTGTCTCCTTTGAAGAGTTGATGCTCTAGGAACATGCAGCATAAGTTTAAAACAAACACACTAGAACTAAAATTTATTAAAAATCTGAGTTTCAATTCAACAGCACACCAAACATACTTAAAACTAGTTTTTAAAACTTTCTCTCAAACTCATGACCCACTCAAGAATACCGTTTATTTCATGACTGACTCACGTACATAATTTATATTATTAAAAAAATTTGAACGACTTATTTTTAACAAATGCCTGTTTGCATCCATTTTCTTCCCATGGGCCCTCACGTTACTCATCCATTTGGCCAGTTTTTAATGCAATACGTATCATTCTTCCAGAGCAGCACTGATATTTTCATTAGAAATTGCTCATAGGAGCCTGGGCATATAGCTCAGTGGCAAGAGATTTGCGCAGCATGTAACACAGGAAAACTGGTGGTAGGATTCAGTAATCAATTGGTTTTATAATTCACTAATGAGACAAGAATGACATCTGAAAAATAACAAGAAATAGCATTGTACTGTCCATTCAACTTTTTTTTTTTTAACAAAATACAATTGAAAAACACTTGAAATATCCTGTTCACAAAGAGCAGAAACATCCTGTGTCTGCTTTCCACAGGAATTAGCAACGATGGTATGGTTTTAAGAGCCCCAGAGTAGACGGGGTGGCACAGGGTTATAATCCCAGCACTGAGGAAGTTAAGGCAAGAGAACTGTTGTGAGTTTAAGGCCAATCTGAGCAACACAGTTAGTTCAAGGCCAGCCTAAACTACACAGTGAGACCCCTGTCTCAAAAAGACAAAAAAAACCCAAAAAACCCCAAAGCTTTAAAACTCTAAGGGCAGGGCTGGGGATATAGCTCAGTGGACTAAGTGCCTGCCTGGCAAGTACAACGTCTTGAGTTCAATCCCCAGTACTGCAAAAAAAAAAAAAAAAAAACAAAACTCCAAGGGCACAAAGATATTCTAGAGGGAGGCTGTCCTCACCCACTGAGACGAGGTTCCTGAAATTTTCCACCATCACATCTTGGTACAGCTTCCTCTGCGCAGAATCCAGCAGCCCCAGCTCCTCCTCAGTGAAGGCCACAGCCACGTCCTTGAACGTCAGTGCTTCCTACAATGAACACGCACACGACCTCCATGTAACAACGTCCTCCCCTGGAAGAGGGGAGGCAGTGAGTGGGGAGAATGCGGGGGCAGTTTCTCTGGATTCTGAACCATTGGTAGATTTTTCTGCTCCTTTTCCTTCCAACTTATGATGTCATACACTAATTTTGCCCTGCCTTACCAAAAATGCTATCGGAAAGCTTTGAATGTTTACCTGGTGCTGTTAAAGAGAACTGTAATAGGTAAATTCCCTAGACATCTAACTGCTGCATCCTGCACTAAAAAAGTGTACATTTATATCATGTATTTCCCAGAATTATTTACCAATTTAGTTCCAAAAGTGTGTGATGGCAACTGCCTACCCATTTGGGTAGGAGCCAAGTGAGAAGAAGCACATGCTCAAACACACCAAAGAGGCACGCCAGACCTCTGAATGGCAGGCAGCTTCTGCTGTCTCCACCTGTTACCGGAATACAACACCGGGGCTCCTCGGTGTGCCACGTGAGCTTCAGTGAGTTCCTCGTTTTTCACAACCCCCTTTCTTTATGTTTATAGTGAAGATGAGGCCAAGTATGTGTGCACCCTGTTGCTCCAGGGCATAAATGAAGTGACAGAGCATGCGTGCTTGGCAGGTCTCTGTAGTGACAACAGATGTTTCACACTAAGGTCACATATCACTTTGATTCAAAAAAATGCAGAGGAGCTAGGGGTGGTGACACAGGCCTATCATCCTACCCCCCTATCCTGCTTCGGCAGGAGAATGGCAAATTTGAGCCCAGCCTGGGGAATTTACTGATATTTTGTCTCAAGATAGAAAAGGGCAATTAGGCAGGAGGGCAGATAGGAGGGGAGGCAGGGATACAGTTCAGTGCAAAACCCCATATATACGCAAAGGGAAAAGACAGATCAGTAAATAAAATACATGCAGGGTAAGACTTGGGCAAGGGCACTCAAAATCTGGCTCTGGTAGTACAAAAATGTCTTAGCAATGTTTTCCACCAGAGGCAGCAGTCAAAACTGATGCTCTGTGCCACATGTGAATATTCTATGAAAAATATCCACGGTATCAAATATAAAATATTTCTTTTCAATTCTGGATGCTCAATATGCTAAGGACTTTTTTAAAAGGCAGTAGTTTTCAAAAATGATTCTTTCAGAAAAAGCTGAATGCAGGAAAACTGTCAGTTTAGTGTTCTTAAAACAGCAAAACTCCTAAATTAACCACATATCTAGATAGCATAGTTTAAAAGCTGGGTACATAAATTTGATAGAAGAAAGACACAGGAATGAAAAAGAGTGCTATATGATATTAAAGAAGAAAACACAAATTAAATTGTACCTGGGGGCCGTTCTGTGGTAGGGTACTTGCCTGCTAGGCATGCATGAGGCCAAAAGTTCAATCCCCAGCACCACAAAAAATAAAAATAAACTGCACCTACGTTATAAATACAGACATATGGATATATATGATGCAGATTACAGAAATATAAAAGCAGCCATCTCGTAAGCATAGATTTTTTTTCATGTCCATTGTTTTTCTACTCGTTTGTATTATAAAAAATGATGAGGGGGCTGGGGGTATAGCTCAGTGGCATAAGCACTTGCCTGGCAAGCGCAAGGTCCTGAGTTCGATCCCCGGTACCGGAAAAAAAAAAAAAAAAAGAAAAAAAAAATGATGAAATAAAACCAAAACCAGGTAGACTTCAGAGGAGAAAATGGGCGCCAGGCACAGCCCACAGGCCCTCAAAGCACTGGCTCCTTGACAGAGGAAACCTTCTGAGTATGAAAAAGGCATCTTTAACAGGGGGAAAGGCCACCTCTACTTACCTTCAATGTGCTCATTTTGAATTCTTTCTTCTGCGAAAGCACAGAGCCCTAAGGCAGCAGAGCTACAAAGAGAGAAAATCATTGGACACTGGGTACTTGGCTCCTTGGAATTGTGTCAGCTCACAATACCGACATCAGGTATCTCCTCTACCCCTTTTGGCGGCAGTTCACAGAACAGCCCACCCAAGCACACTGGGGGGCCTCAACACCAGTGTGCCTGTACTTGTGCATTAGTGACTCTTATTCTCGGTTTGGTCTACACTGAGACACTCTAGGCAAGAGTAGGCTCTGAAATTGATGTGTATGGGCTGAATGGTGGCATAGTTACCACTAACAGTGTCACCTTCAGGAAATTATTATTACTGTTATTGTCTTTTTGAGACAGGGTCTCACTATGCAGTTCAGGCTGGCCTTGAGCTCACTGTATAGCCCAGGCTGATCTCAAACTCACAACGATCCACCTGTCTCAGCCTCCTGAGTGCTGGGATTACAGGCGTGTGCCACCATGCCCGGCTTTGAGGAGATTATTAACATGTCCTTGCCTCAGTTTTGTCATCTGCAAAAGGGAGAGGACAAGGTCAACCTCAAAGGAGAGTGGCAACACAGTCAGAGTTCTCAGAACACAGTCAGAGTTCCTTCCAAAACAGCTGCAAAATAAGCAGGAGATAACCCAGTTTGAAATTATCCTTAAAAATGTGGTATTTACCAAAAGTCTATTTTAAGGTACCTAGAGCTCACAAATTATTGCTCTTTCATGTGAAAGTTTCTTAACACTTCTGAAAGTATCTCTGGTGGTCTTTTCAAGAATTTGCTATCTCAACAGAAATGTTTCTATGTTTTATTTCTGTGGTGCTGGGGATCAAACTCGGGGCTTCACACATGCTAGGCACAGGCTTATCACTGAGTTACACCCGCGGTCCTTAATATTTCTTTTTAAGTGGGAAGAGCCCTTTTGGCACACAAGCATGGGGCTTAAGAAACGAATAAAACATAAAATACTGCAATGAACGAACAGCGTGACAATCTATACCCAATTTAAATGAACAGTGCAGGAATCTGAATCCATATTGTTACAAATGAGGGACCACACAGTAAGTGGACATGAAGAGAAAGTAGAACATATAAGCTAATACAGGTAGAATAAGAGATAATTAGAAAATTGTCAATGAATAGCACAAAACTGGTAAAAGTCTAGTGAGAAATAAGACAGCTACGAAGTTTCAAAAAATTACAAAGGAAAGACTATAACCTGGCAAGTACTTTAATCAAAAGTACAAAGTTCAGACCACCAGTAAGACAAACATACAAAGCGTATTCAACTGCTCAAATGACCCAGAGAAGGGTGCCTTATCCCGTATGTGGCACCCCTGCTCTGACAATGCACAGCTTGAATTATGAATATTAAGTAAATAAAAAATAGGGACATGCATGAAATACTTCCTCAATACTTTACAAAAATATCAAGAGCAAAAAGAAAAACAAATCTGAGGAATCAGTCTAGATTAAAGTGACTGATGAAACAAAAACTCAGTGTAATGCATATAATTAGGCTGGTCTCTCACTTGGGAAAAAAATTTCTCTCAAGGACCATTGGAAAAATTGAACAAAATGAAATATGGACTGTGGATTAGATGACAACCTGCTATCTCTGTTATTACTTGCGCTGTCTCTAGCTTGCTCTCAAATGCTTCAACAACGAGAGAGAGAGGGAGAGAAACAAAGACAGACATACACGGAAAGCTGTGAAAAAGAAAAAAAAAGCAGCAGCAGCAGCTCTGACAACAGCAGAGAGTCAGAAGTTGGGGTTTTCTGATAATCAACACGAATCGGGGAAGGCCACTCAGTGGTCACAGCAAACAGGAAGAAAAACGAGAGTCTGTAACAGAGACACATTCTACAATGACAAGACCAACCCAGTGGGTATCTCTCGGGGCTAACACGGGTGATTCGTTTACGTCCAGCTATAGCTCGAATCTCACCTTGCTTATCCCGTCTCCTATGTTAAAATTATTAGAAAATTCAGGTATCAGATTTCTTCTTCTTGATAGCATCCAGTGCAGAGCAAACACCCACTGCTTAAAATTCTTCTTAAATGGGAAAACAGAAGCTAAACCCTTATAACTATCTCCTCCTAAGTGCCTCTTCCCAAGACACTCCACACCTGATTCTCTGCAGTGCGTGGCTTCCTTGTTGCAGCAAGCTAAAACAAATTTAAGTGTCTTTGGCTACAGGTACGTACCTGGGATTATGGGGCAGATGGTCACTGACAGAACAAATAGGTAAAACACAATTGGTGAATCTAGGCTGGGCACATGAGATTTCTTTATGGCATTCTGGCAAGTTTTCTGTAACTGTAGAATTACATAAAAAAGTAAAAAGTTAAAACAAATCAGGAGGGGGCTGGGGATATAGCTCAGTGGAATAAGCGCTTGCCTAGCAAGCGCAGGGTCCTGAGTTTGATCCCCGGTACCGCAAAAAAAAAAAACAAAAAAACAAAAAAAAACAAACAAACAAATCAGGAACCCTCATAGTAGTAACAGTAATAGTAGTAACAATGATGAGGATAACTATAGTAATAATATTTAGCACTACCAATAACTAGTAGTCAAATCTTCCCACTTCAAGAAGTCCTCCAGGCCAGGCGTGGTGGCACTCACCTATAATCCCAGCACTTAGAAGAGGCCGAGGCAGGAGGACCACCTCGAATTTGAGGTCAACCTGGGCTACACAGTGAGTTTAAGGGCAGCCTGAAGTACATAGTGAGACCCCGCCTAAAAAAAAAAAGTAAGTCCTCTAGTACAAGAATAGGGCAATGAATGAACCCACTGCCAAGGTCTGAGAGAAACGTATCTTCATCATTTTTAACAGAGCTCATTTGAACTGTAGACTTGCCAGGTTGCCTTCTGCTCATATCTTGATTTTGCCAAGACTTGACAGCTTGTGGAAAAGAAAATCTCCCTGGATTACATAGAAGTTTATGTGGCCAGCTCATGACATCAAGCTGGGTCAGTATTTTAGCCTGAGTTCTAGATTAAGATCCTATTCTAAGTTTTTCAAACTTTAGCATGCACAGGAATCAACCTTGGAGTCCTGTTGAAATGTATAATCCTTGGGTTCCAGATGCAGAAGTTCTAAATGACAAGGTCTTCAGTGGGGCTCATGGAGAGACATTTCTACTTAGGTGATGCCAATGCTTCTGGTTTATGGATCACAACTTCACAAGCACTGTAGGGTACTATCAGTCCCACAGAAAACGGCCTCCGCTAAGCAGAAGCATACACAAGAATAATCTGACAAAAAGTCACTTGTAACTGTTACATTTACTTCCTAAGGTTATGGTAACTCAATGTTTTTTTCTTGATATATCTCTGTATTTCCTGAAATTTCCATGATTAAATGTTACTTCATGATATAAATATTACTTAAACAAACAAAATGAAATAGTTCGGAAAGCTTTTTAAACATCCATACAACAGGCAAAACCTTGCTCAGATCCTCACTAGGAGGTCCCAATCTATTTTCACGTGATAGTTAGTACCCGTTCTCTATGGTGCAAGGAGAATGTAATAGAGATTATGAACTCAGGTCTGGACTCAGACTACCTAGTCTCACCAACACCAGTCCTGTCACCTACAACTTGGGCAAACAAGCTTTTTCCCCAAGCGGTACTACTTACCAGAGCCCCTGCAAAGGGCTTCATCTGCATAAAACTCTTAAACTGAAACTCAGAAACTAGCGCTTCATAACTTCCCATGATCCACATTCTCCAATCTACGTGAATCTTTGCGGAAAAGGAAAAGTTTTACCCACGTGTGACTCTCACGCTGGCCTCCTCCTCTTCTGTGCTGTGCTTTTTTGACAAATCAGGTCGGGGGAAGGAATGAAGGTTAACAAATTCCAAGACTGTGTCCCTCTCTCCGATAAATTACAGTAGCATCTCCCGATTCAGCAACCCTCTCCCTCCTATAACGAACGTAAGGGTAGGCACAATTTGGCTTCCTGGGCTTAAAGAAGCTCACCGCGAAGTAGGCGTTTCTTGGAAAATTATACCAGTATCGCTAACAATTCATATCCTAGGCAGTTTAAAACCTTTGGGACTCGTATTTTCTCCTCTGATTATTTTGTTAGCAAGGTATGATTTTGTTCTCCCTCCCTCTCTTAAGAACAGCAAACGCGGATTAACTAAGCCGCCCCGGAGCTACTGCAGGAAGCGGCAGGGCTGGCCCGTGGCACCGGCTCCTGGGCACCCTCGAGCCCCGCGAACCGCGGCCCAGGTCCGCCCGCACCCTGTGCGCCAACTCAAAGCAGCCTCGCCCCTCCAAACTCCGCTCTTTGCCGTTCCTCTTTTTTCCTCCCCAGACGCAAGACTGTTAACTGTTGGTCCCGCGGGCATTTGGGAGAAACTGAAAAGGTTCCCGAAGGAGCTGATCCCCCAAATTACTCTAATCGTGGAAAAGATAGCTACTACACAGGCCTCCTGGAGCGGAAGTACCTATGACTAGGAAGAGTTTCCCACACTACATTTCCCAGAATGGTTCCTCACCGTTTTCCTGGAGCGGGAAGTGTCTGGGACGTCGAGAGGTCCGAGACTCCATTTCCCAGAATTCAGCGGGGCAGTATATAGACGACGTGTATGAGCCTGCACACATTTTTGGACTACATGTCCCAGAATACAACGAGGTGACTTTTCTTTCAAGTTTGTACACCTTTCATACATTTTCCATTCCTCTTGCACAAGCTAGGATTACTTATAGGCTCTAGCTCTTTTTCAAGTATTATTTTTGTTTAATATATTAAAGCAAATTTCAGATACGTCATTTTGCACGTAAACATTCTAGGGAAGGAGGACCAAGCAGTTCTCCATTCTGTTTCTTTTTTTTTTTTTTTTTTGCGGTACTGGGGATCGAACTCAGGACCCTGCGCTTGCTAGGCAAGCGCTTATTCCACTGAGCTATATCCCCAGGCCCCTGCACGTAAACATTCTAGTATTCGCTGGGGATATAGCTCAGTGGAATAAGCGCCTGCCTAGCAAGTGCAGGGGCCTGAGTTCGATCCCCAGTACCGCCAAAAAAAAAAAATTATAGTATTCACCTATTAATAGTAGGAACATCGTTTTAAAAGCCTAAACACATGATGCAATTATTCATTTAAGAAAAGCAAAAATATTAATAGTTTATACCCATACTCTTAAAAACTCATTTGTCTTAAAGGTATCTATTTAGGACAAAATGTTTGAAATCAGATCTCCAAAATAGCCACATATTCATTGGTTATGACTGGTGTTATGGTTGATACATTGTGTCAACTTAAGGAATCTAGAGGTTTAGCTGAGTGACTCAGGAGGAAACTGGGTTGCTTACTTTGTACACATCCTGAGCCTGTGGAAGAGGAGGGCATGGAGATTGTGTGAGAGCTACACACCCCCTGGGTGGGGGTAGGCTGTTTACAATGTAGGGGAGAAAAGGAGGCTGCTTGCAGCCATTCCTCCCTTTTGCTGGTTGGTTTTGCTGTTCTCTGCTGCCCTGAACAGTTTGCCCTCTGCCATGTGCCACTCTGCCTCAGAACCAGCCAAATATGGACTGAAACCTCCACAAACTGTAAGCTAAATAAACCTTTCCTTCCTTCATTGTGGGTGTTGGGTATTTTGTCTCAGCAACGAGAGAAAAGTAACCAAGACAACTGGTAAATATTATTCTATACTAGTGTGCTAATCGTTTATATTGTATGTTACCGAACTCATGGAAACTCACATCATCTCCCCTATGCATCATAGTTCTGATTTGGCTGGCTGCATCTGCAATGCTAAAAATTATAAGGCAATAGATCAATAAATTAAAAAAGTGGTATCTTTAAATTTTTTAATGTTCCATATTTGTTGTGGAAAACCCCATCAAAGAATTACCCCTGCTTAAAGCAACATATGGCACACAGAGAAAACACTACTTCTTTCCCCTAGAAGTAAATGCAAATCCTGCACATGCTATGGTAAAATACAGTAACCTAATTTAATATACTTAATCATTTTCTTTTCTCCATGGCACTTCCATTCCATTCATAAGCAATCATTCTAATCATTTCACGTATTTCCTCTTGGGTGTCTTCTTGTGCAAAATGTAAGAAAGACAGAGATTGATAGACATTAATAGAGATATTTTGAAGTCTACTATAACCATTAGATGGTACTGCAAGTATGACTCTGGCTTAAGGAAGTTAAGAAAAATTTGGTGCATCAAATTGAGGCTGCCCAGTAAGTAGACTTATTCAGGGTTGTCAGGGAGCCCTTAAAAAAAGGCCCTTCATATTCCATTATGATCATTATTTGATAGTAAAATTAGTGTTGTCCAATGGGAGTCTCTAAAGAGAGCTGGACTTTGTCCCTTTTTACCTGTGCCACCATTCTTCCCTACTTGCTGGCAGAACTCAGTGTTCTAGGCTCATTTTGTCATTTTCCTCCTTAGCCCCATGAAACCAGCCAAGTTGAGCCCAAGTCTTAAGCGTTTTCTCTCCCAGGATGGAGATGGTTAACATTAGGACCTGCCTTTCCATGAAACTGACATCATCCAAACTGTATTCTATACTCTGAAAATAATTATCTTCCAAAAATTCTGCTATGAAATATAACCACACAAAAGATGTGTAGCTAATGGTAATAGTAGCATTAGTCATAAAAGTAAAAAAAAAAAAAAAATAGAAAAATCCAAAGTCCACAAACTGAATGGATAAACACATTGTAACATAGGCATACAATCCAATATTATTTGGCAATGAGAAAGTGAAGCACTGATTCATGTTACATTGATGAACTCTGAAGACGTGATGTCAAATGAAAAAAGTCAGACACAACACACTGTTTGGGAAATGATCCCATTTATATTAAATGTGCACAATAGGGAGACCTATAGAGACGGAAAGTAGATTAGTGTTTTGCAGAGGCTGGAGAGGTAGAGCTGCCAATGAGGAATGACTGTGAACGGGCAGGGTGTTTCTTTGGGGGCAAATGAAAGAGTTCTAGGATTAGATATTGCTGCACAACATTGTGAATCTTTTCAACGATATATAAAAGATATGTGACAACCTCCTCTCCGGTAAAGTGCTAAAATGTAGCTAAGAAATCCTCAAGGGTCAGAAATGAACAAGGAATTCAAGCCCATAGATGGTGACGAGTGGGAGCTGAAACTCAACCATCCCGTCCCACAAGAGCTGAACAGTGCCAGATACACAGCGAGAGAACTGACCTTGAGTATGAATGGAAGTCAACGTTAGAGGCCCAGTGCTTTGGGAAATATAAACTAAAGAACACTACAAATGAGACAGGTCTTTCTTGACTGAGAAACAATTACTTTTGTAGCTCTGTTTCACAGCTATTTTGTGATCTGAGCACTAAGGTACCTTAGTGCTTAGGGGGTTCGATGAACTATTTTGTTTTAATCTACCGTGTTTTGCTACAAGTTACCTTGAAGAAGGATCAACTAATGCATCTGGTGATGAAAAGAAAGAATATAGGTCCTGGATTTCTTATGCAGGTGTACAGAGAAGATGGGCCTTAGACTGCTACTCTTAGGCCTGCTTCCAACTATGGTTTGAATGGTGGTGTCCCCTCCAAAATCCAAGCTAAAACTTAACTCCCTCTTGTACTCCTCCTTTACATCATGTGAACACTGTCCCCTTGAAGGATGAGCCACAGGGCACCATAGTGGAAGCTGAAAGCATCTCTCACCAGACAGGCTACCAGCAAGGGCCTTCATACTGGACTTCCCAGCCTCCAGAACAGCACTAAGTGGATTTCTATTGCTTATAAATTACCCAGTCTGTGATATTTTGGCACAGCTGCACAAATGACCTAAGAAATAAGGTTAGCCCTTCACTAACGTCGGGTATCTAGGTTTGGGGAAGATTTCCACAATTCCTTGATAAGTAACTTACGTGTTATTTGTACAATGTGGTTGGTGTTGAATACCAGTTGTCCTGGGAGTCTAAAATTTTGGAATGGGCTTGGCAGGGGTTGCCCAGGTCACCTATTTCCTATTAACAACCTAGGTCATGAGATTCCACTGAGATTCCCTGGTGGACATTTTGCACAGGTGTTTACAATCCAATGCTAAACTTAGTAATTCATGTATAACAGGGGGAGGACTCTTGAAATATTGCACCTGATTTCCCACGGAATTCATCCAATGCACATTTTCCCTCTGGTAATTTACTTTGTACCCTTTCACTATAATATTGTTGGGGATGAGGGGATATGGAGTAACATTTTACTATAGTAGGGACCAGGCTATGTGACTGGAGTCCCGTGATCTCAAGGCCAGTGTGACTTGCTTTAGGAACAGAAGTAGGTGGAAGGCTGCATGCTCTCTGATCACTCTTAAGGCAAGATAATGTCTACTGAGGACAATGTAAAGAATAAGTATAGGGAAGAATCTGTTCCTCATTAACTTTTATCTACTGCAGTCGCTGTTCCATGAAAAGTGCACTACCCCTTCTCCCATATATGTATTATTATTTTTTGTTTTGTTTTTGGTCGTTTTGAGACAGAGTCACACTTTGCAGTTCAGGCTAGCCTTGAGTTCACTTTGTAGCCCAGGCTGGCCTCGAATTTGCAATGATCCTCCTGCCTCAGCCTCCAGAGTGCTGGAATTACAGGTGTGTGCCACCATGTCTCCCATGTTTCTTGCTTCTTAGTAAAAGTGAGCCAACATGGAGATTGTTGAGCCAGTCCACTAGAGGTAGGTTCCCTGGAAACCTTGTACCTTGAATACTATCTTTGTCTTTATTCCCCGTTATTCTGCCCACAGGTATCTGAGCATCCGATCATCCCCTAGCAAACAGGAAGCTTGGATTTTGGTTTTGCATATTGGCAACTAAACCCAGGGCCTCGTGCTTGCCAGGCAAGTGCTCCACAATTGAACCATACTTGCCCCTGGACTGTGACTTTGTGTGAGCGACCCATAAGCTTTATCTTCTTCCCAGTCCAGAGAAGGCTCACCCAGCAACCCCCAAGTACATGTGCTCTCCAACCATCTCTTTTAGACTTGCTGCTGGCAGAACTGCTTTTCTATAAAATGCCCAAATACTGACTGTTCTTCACCTGTTCTGGACCTTGTCTTAGACAGCAATCACCACCCTTTACCTTTCTTTGATTGCCTTTAAAGACCACTGTCATGGTTTTTGACATCAACCCCTAAACTTGGCGGGCATTTCTTCATGTCATAGTTGAACTGCTATAACAGGCATATATACATTGGTTGGGAAAAAGAAAGAGCTTTAGTAGATAATGTGATTGTCTACATAGAAAAGCCCAAGGAATTCACAGAACACCCACTTAAACTATTCAGTTTGGCAAGAATATAAAATACAAGTTTTACATAAAACAGTCATGAATATTTCCACATACTAGCAATAAATAAATGGAAACTGATGTTTAAAAAATAGTACCGTGTAATTTCGCACCAAAAGCATGTAACAGTTATGTACAAACCCAATAAAATATGTTGAAAAGTACAAGTTTCTGATAGAAGAAACCAAGAGTCCCAAACAAATTATACCGTATCTATGATTTGGAACATTTAATACTATTACATCAATTGTCCCCATACTCATCTATATATTAAATGCCACCCCAAGAAAAATCCCAAAAGCCTATTTTAAAAATCAAGAGCTGATTCTAAAAATTATTAAAAGGTGAACAAATTAAGATAGCCAAATTAATACTGAAAAAGAATGGGTCTGGAAGACATATTGTTAACTTTGAGACATTAAATAAAGCTGTAAGAGCCAGGCTTGTGCAGTAATTGACAAAATAATAGGGATAATGGAACAGAGGTTTGGGAAGAAAAACCCTACACATGGGTTTTTCACAAAGATGTGGCAGCAATTCAGTGCTGACAGATATTGAAGAAGTTGGAGCCCTGAGCTGCCACACCGGAAGCTCAACATCACCGTTCAGAGCCCACTTGCCGAGGTTCTGAGAGGACATAAGGAGAGACGTCACAGTCCCAGCCACCATATGGCTGCAGCTGAGACCTGAACAACCTAGCTGAGCCTCTACCCCAGTTTCCACAAGAGGAAAGATTGTTGTCTTAAAGACAGGAGAGAACAGTTAATTGCATGTCCATATGAAAAAAAAAGAATCTTGACCTCATACTCTATAAAAAGATTAACTCAAATGGATTATAGTCCTAGATGTAAACTTGAAACCTTAAAATTCTTGCAACCTTGGATTAAATAAGAGTTCTTATATCTCAAACTAGAAAGCGTAATTCACTGAAGATAAAAATTAAACATCAAAAATTTAAAAAACATTGTGAAAAATACTGTTAATGGAATAAAAATAAACCACATACTGGGATAAAATATTTGCAAATCAAATAACTGACTACAGGTATGTATCCAGAATATTAAAGAAAAGAAAAAAAAGCTACTGAAAAAGAATTTTAAAAACCATCCAGTTTTTAAAGAAGGGCCAAGGTTCTAATAAAAATAAACAGGTATATGAATAGTAAAATGTAAGTTCAAGTCAAAATGAGATATTACTGTGAAACGAGAAAACAAAAACTAAACCCTAACATACCAAGTGCTGATGGGGAGAAATAACTGGAACTTTCACACACCAACAGTGAGAATGAGAAATAACTATTTTAGAAGTTGTCCGTTTTTTGTAAAATTAAATATATCCTACCATACAAATCCTAGATATTTAGGATGACAAAGGAAACCTTCGGCTGATTGATAAAACTACACAAATGTTTATAGCTGTCTTCTTCATAATCACCAGCTCTGAAAATTCGAATAGTTTTCAGGTGGTAAACAAATAAACAAATGTGGTACATACACACAACAGAATGTTACTCCGCAACAAAAAGGAATGACTGAGACCAAGGGCATAGCTTTGACGGGGAGCACTTGCCAAGCATGCACAGGACCTGGGTTCGATCTCCAGCACTGTAAAACTTTTGAAAAAAGAATGACTGATACATGACACATGAATAAATCTCAGGAGCATTACACTAAGACGTGAGACTCAACAAGCTACATACTATAGGACTCCACTCATGACATCCAGCAAAAAGCAAACTACACAGACAGAAAACATTTCAGTGGTTGTTAAGGGCTGGCAATGAGGTGAAGTGCTCAGTACACACAATAGAATTTCAGGGCAGGAGATGTTGGAACTGTTGAACGTCTTCACTGTGGTGAGGTAACCTGAGAGTAAGCATTTGCCAAGACTCAAAGACATACTAAAGTCAGCCTACTATATATATATAAATTCCTTATTTTAAAAAAACGTTAAAGGTGTTAGCTTGTAAGACTTTCATATACACTTTTTATCTCATTTTTATCTGACATGGATGTTGAATTTTGTCAAATGTTCTCTCTGAATCAAGATGATTAGAAGAATCCATACCCCAAAATGTACATATACAATTCATATAAAGCTCAAGAACAGATCTAACTATAGCACAGAAATCATAATATTGTTCGTACTGAACATAGGATTGACTGGAAATGGGCATAGGAAACCTTTTTGGGGCTGGGGATGTGGCTCAGTGATATAGCTCTTACCCTGCAAGCATAAGGCCCTGAGTTTGACTCCTCAGCACCACTGAAAAGAAACCTTTCTGTTTAATAGAAACTTTATACACACCAATCATAGTGATGATTACACAAGTGTATTCATTTGTCAAAATTCAGGAAGCCACAAAGTTGTGGTTTATGTCTGTTGTTGAATGTAAACCTTACCTCAGTAAAATAGTGTTAGCATACAAAATGCTGGTCACAACCCACTGAACTGATTTCTAGATTCATTAGTGTACTGTAACTTCCCTTTGATAAACTTTAGTTCACAGGACTTGCAAAATCTGGAATATGAGTCCACTTGTCTAACTTAAATGTCCTGTAAACCTTATACAACACTCTGAAGACAACTTTACAGAAACTAAATAAAAATTTCAAATATGACTGGTCTCATTTCTGCTCATATAATAACTATTGAATGCATACAATGTGTTAGGCACTGAAAAGGCAGAGTAGATTTGGCAGTCAGCAGAAGTCCCCATCCTCTTGGAACTTATATTCTAGTTGAATAGATTTTGGCACTTCCATTTTACAACTTTTAATTAACTTCAGGTCAGATTCACCCTTCCTGAGCATCCTGTCTGGGCGTATCTGTGTGTTCTAAATTAAATCCATTTGGCTACACTCTCACACGGCTTCTCTGCTGTATGGTCTCCCAACCACCACATGTCAAGCTCTAACTAAAATGCTGACCTTTTATGAAACAAATCTTTTGTCTCCTATGATACCTCTGATCATTGGAGTATTTCAGCACCCATTTGAAATACTAAAACACAGTATTTTATAGTTTATTTCTGCTATAAACGTTCTGATGAAGAGAAGTGCTTGTTACCCTCTTCATCAGCATGGACTCGCTGATGAATTATGAGACTTGAGCTCCAACTGAAGCCTTTCCCACATTCCTCACATTTGTACGGTTTTTCTCCAGTGTGAACTCGCTGATGGGCCTGAAGGTATGAGCTCCAACTAAAGACCTTCCCACATTCCTCACATTTGTATGGTTTCTCCCCAGTGTGGACCCTCTGGTGGGCCTGAAGATAGGATCTCTGTCGGAAGCGCTTTCCACACACATCGCATCGGTATGGTTTTTCTCCTGTGTGAACTCCACGATGAGCAAGAAAATTTGAGGCCCGACAGAATCCCTTCCCACACTCCTCACATTGATATGGTTTCTCTCCTGTGTGGCATCTTTGATGGGCCTGAAGCTGTGATCCCACACTAAAGCCTTTCCCACACTGTACACACTGATATGGTTTCTCTCCTGTGTGGACTCTCTGATGTACTTGAAGACTTGAGAACTGACTGAAAGCCTTACCACACTTCTCACATTTATAGGGTTTCTCTCCTGTGTGGATTCTAAAATGAACATTAAGATCTGAACTCCGACTGAAGCCCTTCCCACATGTACCACATTTGTATGGTTTTTCTCCAGTGTGGCCTCTCTGATGGGCTAGAAGATTTGAGGCCTGGCTAAAGCCCTTACCACACTCCTCACATTTATAGGGTTTTTCTCCTGTATGGACTCTAAAATGAATGTTAAAATCTGAGCTCCGGCTAAAGCCCTTACCACAAGCATCACATTGGTATGGTTTCTCCCCAGTGTGTCCTCTCTGATGGTCCAGAAGATTTGAGGCCCGACAGAAGCCCTTCCCACACTCCTCACATTTGTATGGTTTCTCTCCAGTGTGGCTTATTTGATGGGCTTGAAGATGTGAACCTACGCTGAAGCCTTTCCCACACTCTTCACATTTGTAGGGTTTCTCTCCTGTGTGGATTCTGCAGTGAATGTTGAGGTGTGAGCTATAACTAAAGCCCTTGCCACAGGCACTGCATCTGTATGGTTTCTCCCCAGTGTGGATCCGTTGATGGGCCTGTAGTCGTGAACGCCAACTGAAGCTCTTTCCACACTCTTCACATTTATAAGGTTTCTTTCCAGTGTGGACCCTCTGATGAACTTGAAGATATGAGATCTGACTGAAGCTCAGCCCACACTCCTCACATTTATAGTGTTTCTCTCCTGGGTAGACTATCAGAGGAGCCTGGCACTGTGAGCTTTTCCTGGCATTCTTCACACACTCCTCATATTTGTATGGATTCCCTCCTGTTGGGAGTCTCTGCTGGGGGTGGAACTGTGATCTTTGACTGAAACCCTTGGATGATAAATCAGGTTTGTATGATTTCTCTCTACTATGCACTCTCTGATGGGCTTGAAGACTTGAAAATCGATGGAAGGTGTTATCACATTTTTCACATTTGTAGGGCTTTTCTCCTGCATGGGCCTTCTGGTTAACTTGAAGATCAGGGTCCCAAGTAGATCTTTTCTCATCTGCCTCCCCTTTGTAAAGTTCTTTACCACCATGGACTCTGTGGTGAACCAGAAGATGTGAATTCTGATTAAAGCATTTACTGAAATCTTCATCTTCATAGGTTACATCATCTAGGTTTTTCAACTGAGAGCCAGTTTTTTGAATATTCACCATAGACTCTTGACACCTGGTTAACTCCTTGGTAACTTGTTGCCAGATTTGTGAGCAGAAAGGCTCTTCACGTGGCAGGTACCTTGAGCCTACTTCTTGAAGAGTCATCGTCTCATTTAAATTCTTGTCTCCTAAAAGGATAAAGAAAATTCAGACATAGGGCATGTGAATGCTGTGTTCAGAGATGTCAGTTATATACTCAGACCCCCAGACTAAGGTTTTGGAAGAAGGTTACATTTTTTTTTTTCATCATATATTGTGTTATCTGATTTACATGCTCTCACAAACCAAGGCTGGTCTGCCAGGTCTCGTCACACATTAACGAGAGTAATAATTTAGAGTCTTACTAAGTTTTGTAAGTGAGCTACAGGTTAGAAATTTGGAATGATAAAAATATTTCCTAAGAAATCTTTACCGAGAAGCTCTCACTACAACTCTTGTCTCCTTTTGCTGCAGCAGGTGTTTGATAAACATCTTCCACATAATTCCGCCTCCTGCATGGACATCTGAATGACCTGGTCTATTGAAAACATCTAGTAAAATCCCTACAGATAGATTATCAGACATTCTTGGACAATGCTGAAAATCTCTGCCTTGGATTACTTCACTGGAAGCTGACTGCAACCTTAGGAACTCTGAGGCAATGAACTGGTTAGAGAGATACATATTTAGAAGAAAATACTCATCCCCTAAATGCCTAAAGTGCAGCATGCAAGCGAAGTGTCTACCTCCTTCTAGGAAATACCCTCCACAAGAACAGCTGGGGAAAAGGTGTCCACTAGTAACACAGTATTCTGAAACCTGATGGCACTTAAAGTCTCTGGGAGAAAACAGTGAAAAACTGGAACACAGATCAAGAACTCTGGGGAAGAAATATAGCAGCAGAGCAGATTTCCAAAGTTAATGCGGGACTCTATTCCTCTAACTCCCCATATGGCCTGCTGGGTACTTATGTTTGGGTCTCCAAAGAGCGCCGTATCAGTGAGGCCTCTTTTCCCACCCAATACCAAACAGTAAATTCTCCCCATCCATTATGTACCCCTGGCAATAACTGTTCACCTGCTCTGCTTTGTTTCACGCAGTTCACGCAGCCCTCTGACATACTGCACACCCTTCACCTGTTTTACGTCTGCCCTCGCATGAATGCAGTGCCCATGCAGACAAGCATTTGTAATGTTCAGACTTAATCACCACTCCCAGAGCACTACCTGACAAATAGTGTTCAATAAATGCATGCTCAATAAACAAATGAATTCTACTTTGACTTAGTTACAAAAATAAAAGCTTCTGTCAGGGGTGGTAGCGTACACCTGTAATGCCAGTATTGGGAGGCTGAGGCAGGAGGGATCGCTGCGAGTTTGACGCCAGCCTGGGATACAAATTGAGTTCAAGGCCAGTCTGAACTGCACACTGAAACCCTGTCTCAAATAAAAGGACAAAAATAAATAAATAAAATAAAAACTTTTTGTCAAGTGAGTTACCCATAATAGGAAAGAGAATTAAAGCATTTTGGCTGAGAAGTTGAAAGGTATCAAAAACTGATGGGCTGAACAAACTAAATGTTGCTGATGAGAAAATCAGGCTGATCACAAAAGCATAGCAAGAATCATTCAAAGAAAAAAAGTCACAAGGCAGGAAGTGGCCATGGGGCCTCCATGGATATTTACTGCTTCTGAAGTTTTTGCACTTCCTCCATACACAGGTAAAATACTTCATTTCTAAGGTAAGAGTCAACATTTAGAGCCCCAGGAGTAACAAGGATAGCACTTTTCTGAAAGAAGATTATATAAAGTTGATGGAAACAGATAAACTGCTCTATACAGTGTTTTTCAAATTGAAGGCTATGGTTCAGTGACTTTATTTTTTTAATGACTTTAAATTTAGTAGCCAATGGCAAATACTGACAGAATAGAAAAATATTAGAGATACTCTGCAAACAGTAAAAGTATCACAGCAAATATGCCTGTTAGGGCTACACTTACACACATTACCTACACATACATGAATACGTGCCTTATACATTTTGTGTGTGTGTGATGTTGGGCATTGAGTCCAGGGCTTTGCTCATCCTAAATATATGTCCTGATGCTGACTGACATCCCCAGATCCTAAAATGTATTGCTTATTAGCCATATACTCAACAAAGCTTTAAAACCCCCGGCCCACAGCTCAGCAAGTTCCTTATGCACTTACATTGTTCAAATGGAAAGTTACATAGCAAAGACACACACTTGCAACAATAACAGGTAAGTGTAAGGTCACGACTACATAGCTTGTCATTTCTATATACATTTTCCAAGTAGCACATGTAAATGTGATCTTTTCATCTTCCTGAGGACATGTCCAATTAGAGAAGGCCAATTTCCTTGTTCCAGTCAGTTCACGCTTCCCACTGAGATGATGTTAGTTAGGCCCTTATTGGAATGAAGAGAAAGCTATCCAAACTCTCATTTATTAACATGTGCTTACTTAATAGTATCCATCTTTTATAACATTTGTTTAATTCTAATTTTTCAGGCAATGAAAACATGGCTATACATAACAGTACTGGTGGGTGTCGTTCCCCCATCCCAGTACTGGGTCCTGAGTCCTTTTGTAAAAGAAATTTTAAATTTTGAGACAGGTTCTCACCAAACTGCAGAGATTGAGCTCAAATTCACAACCCTCCTGCCTCAGCCTCCCAGAGTGCTGGGTTTACAAGTATATACCACTGTGCACAGCTTAATACATTTGTGAATATAGAAGACTAAATGATAGGTAATATCCTTTTCTGTCTCTCTCTTTTTCTTTTTTTGTGGTACTGGGGATTGAACTCAGGACCTTGTGCTTGCCAGGCAGGCACTTATTCCACTGAGCTATATCCCAAGCCCTCTCTTTTCTTTTTTGAGACGAGGTTTCTCTATACAGTTCAGGTTGGCCTTGAGCTCACTATGTAGCCCACATTGGCCTTAAACTCTTGGTTATCCTGCTGCATCATGGCCCGAATGCCGGGATTACAGGTCTGCTCCACCACACACTGTAAATCTCACTGGAAGAAGTGAATGGCCAGGACATGGAAAATCTTAAGGGGAAAGGTTAACTTGAAAGCTAATACTTTGAAATTTCTATTTTTGTATGTAAAGGGTAGGTATTTTGTTCTATAGAGAACCTAAAAAGTGACTTTTAGACTCTCCAAGTAGTTTTAGACTCTCTAAAAAGTAGTTTCTAAGTGAATATGAGAAACTACCACAGGGGAAAATAATGCTCAATTTAGTTATAACTTCAAAGCTAAGCTTTCATGAGATGTGGATGCTATGGTCAAAAGCATATGTCTCCAAAATTCTTGGCTGAAATCCAAACCCCAAGGTGACAATATTAGGGGGTAAATATGTAATGAGAGTGTAGCTCTCAAGCATAAATTAGGGCCTACAAAAGCAGCTTGCGAGACACTGCTGCCCTTACACCAGTGAAGACAGCAAGAAGGTGTGACCTTCAGCTGCACAGGTCCGTGCCCGGACATCAGCTCGTGCTGACAGACTCAAATCTGGTGACTCGAACTGGACTTACCAGTTTCTAAAACTGAGAAAGATATTTCTGTTGTTCTAAGCCACCCAGTCTATGGCATTTTGTCATAGTAGCCTCAACAGACCAAGACAGTGAGTTAATACATATTAATGATGCATACCTACATACATCCAAAGGCAACTAGTAAATTAAAATTAGACATTTATCCGGAGAAAAATGTTCTAGACCATGCTTTCATTACACATTTTTATTTACCAGCCTTTAAGTGCCTCTACAAGTAATGGGAAAAAGTCCATGTAACAATGGTTAACTCATTCATTTATTCATTCCACAAATACTTATAGCACAAGTGCCCTCGGCCAGGTCTGTTCTGTACACTGAAAACAGAGCAACAAATAAAGCAGTCAGAATTTCTCTTCCCCTGAGACCACATTCAACTGCTAACAATGTAGTGAGAGAAATATATAAACAGGCAGGTATAGCAGCACACATGAGGCAAGATGATCACAAGCTGAAGGCCAGCCTGGGCAACTTAAGAGAAACCCTGTCTCAAAATAAAAGTATTTTTTAAGTCTGGGATGCAGCTCAGTGGTAGGGAACTTGCCTACATACAGGAGGCTCTAGCATACAGATGGTCCCGGGCTCAATCCTCAGTACAAAAAAAATAAATAAATAAAAAGGAAATTATAAGTTAATATTGTAAGTAAAGTAAAACAAGGTTAAAAAAAATGATAATAAAGAAGAAAACATAACTATCAGAGTAGACAGGGGAAGCTTTTCTTATGATGTGGCACTTGACCAGAGACCCAAGCAAAGTCAGGGGCAGTGAAGGCAACGACAGGCGAAGACTACTCCCTCTGGACAGCAGTCACATGGCAGGTGAGAAGGCAGCAGCACGCCTGGCCTGTGGACAGGCCGGTGTAGGTGGTGCTGAACGCAAAGGAGAAGTTATAGCCGGATTTACAGAGCAATGCGGGAGAGATGGGGCAGAGACAGAGGGGACACTGTAACCCACTGTATGGCACATGGACTTTACTCTAAGCCACATGAGAAGTCACTGGAGGTTCAGGATAGGGCAGTGACATGATTCGACTTTCAAAGAGGTTGCTCCAGGTGGAGAACAGACAACGGCCACAGGCACCCGTGGACTAGGCCCTGGCCTAGACCAATGCAAAGCCGGGGCGTGAGTGGCAGGGCAGACGCCGGCACTCTATGGGCTCTCACCTGAGGTGTCGCCCCTCTGGGCTGTCGTCTTCCTCATCCAGAGCTTTTCATCTATCTCTAACTGAGGTAAAGTATCTGGAGTGATGAGCTGATGCTCTGTAAAAAGCCAAGGATATAGATTTAAAATAAACATCCCGGAGGCCAGATTACTAAAGATTGTATATAGTCTCATTGTATCATCTTGAGGACGTCAAAACTACTGTTTTCCAAACTTCTAATCAGGACTGAATGGAGGAAATGTATCTTATACAAAAACCCCAAGTATGCACACATTAGTATATACTACTGGAAAATGTATGTTTTCATCATACCTTCCTCACTGTCTCTCACACTGTTTTGGAGACAGGGCCGTAGTTTTTAGTTGTCCAGGGCTCTGATGTTTTCTACCCCATTTCATTTCATTTTATTAAAAAAAATTGTAAAGTTCTCTAAATGGATACCATGTGCCCCTAATTACATATGAATATAATTTGAGAAGAGGGAAAAATACACAGCAATCATGCCATCAACTTATATAACAAACACATTAGTCAGGGGGAAAGACTAGAAAAATTGCCACCTTACATCTCATGATAATTAGAAAATGGGAGAGCTCCAAGGATCTGCACATGCTGGGATACAGAGACACCACAGGGAGCGGATGATCAGCCACACCAGTCCTCACCCACAGAGAGCAGGTTCCTGAAGTTCTCCAGCATCACGTCTCGGTACAGCTTCCTCTGGGCAGAGTCCAGCAGCCCCAGCTCCTCCTCGCTGAAGACCACAGCCACGTCCCTGAAGGTCACTGCCTCCTACAACACAAAATATACTCCACTTAATCTTGCAACTGAAGTCCCCTAAAAGAAGGGTAGCACTAAGAACAGTGGAAAAGATGTGCAGGAAGTAGGTCCAGATGCTAAGAGACCAGAGTCAACTTTACTATGATTTTTTTTTTTAGCTGGGTATGATGAAGCATGCCTGTAATCCCATCTTTTGTTTTCAGCATATAGGTAGCAAATACTTCCAGTTTGCTACTATTTTTGTAGAGCTTTGTGTACTACAGTGTGTATCAACTTTAGCACTATTCACATTTTGGGCCAGAAACTTCTTGGCTATGGAAGGCTGTCTGGTACACTGTAGGATGCTTGGCAGCACCTTAACATCTACCCACTGGACAGCAGTGGCACTCCCAAACTGTAGGAACAAAATTGTTAGCAGATGTTTCCTGGGAAGTAAAATCAGCCCCGATTAAGAATCACTGTAATTAAGATTTAAGCATTGTTCTAACTTCTCATATGGAAACTGTTCACCCCGGGAGCCTGCACATTCAGGTAGGTTTCCTTGGGGAGCCACAGGGTCACAGAGAAGGAGCCACCTAAGAGCGAGCAGGACCCATGGCATCTCCCGCCGCCACAGCACGCTCGGCGCCCACACAGAAAAGCAAACCGAGAACTCGCTTCTCTTGCTCCTCTCTCCATCCAAATAAAAATCCTAGGAGTCTTTTTACATTAATTGGTTCTTTGCTCTTCATTGTGAACTTTGGCACCTTTAAAATTCTAAAATCCTTCTGTGTAGTGTGAATGAAACCAAATATTGCTGCGTAAGGCTGACCTGAGGACTAAAGGCAGGAAAGAAAGGGGCTGGCAAGTGCATTATTACTTTGATAAAATAAATTAATACAATGATGAAAAATATAGATCAGTAATAAAACACATCCAAAGTATGACTCAGCCATAGGGGAGAGAATCCCAGCTTTTCAATCAGGCATGGTGGTGCACACCTCTGATCCCAGCTGCTTGGGAGGCTGAGGCAGAGGATAAAACTTCAAAGTCAGCCTGAAGAACGGAACAAGCCCTGGCCTCAGAATTATAAAATAAAAAGGGATGCGGTGTAGCTCAGCAGCACAGCACTCGCCTGGCTTGCATAAGGTCCCAGGCTCCATTCCTGGCACTGAAAATAAAAATCTAGCTTCCTCATATGAAAATATCTAATGATATATTCTCTGATCACAACACGATGTTACACGCTGTAATCTGAACTACTAAATGCCCATGAAGGGATATGATAGAGTCATCAAAGCCATAGGGCATATAACATTTCTTAGGGCTGGGGATATAGCTCAGTGGAATAAGTGCCTGCCTAGCAAGCGCAAGGTCCTGAGTTCAATCCCCAGTACTGCCAAAAAAAAAAATTTCTTAGAAGAAGCATAATTTGAAAGTTTTATATACTCTATGATTACAAATACACTATTATGAATGCATATGAGAAAAAGAGTATGCAAAAATAATCACTGTTTTAAGAGAGAAATAATGGGAGTTTTTAGTCACTGTTATTGACTTTTCTATTCTGTGCTTACTGATCAAATCATAAAATGATAACAAAAAATAACAAAAATTAAACTATATGAAAAAGAAAGGTAGGAAACACGGCACATCAGAGAGTCTCAAATGCCTACAGCTCTCCTTAATGTTTCCTTAGAAAAAGAAACAAGATGTATATAATCTCTGAGAAAGGAGATGATGGTTTAAAACCTAGAAAAGTAAGCTCAACTCACCTTGACCTTGGTCATCCTGGCCTCCTCCTTCTGGGTAATGGGTGGGTCCTGGGCAGGCACGATGGGGGAAAGAAAACAGCCATCAGCATCTGGCCCAGAACATCATTAACTCCTACGGCTGCTTTCTGTGAAAGACCGACCCCTCCCGCGGGGGCCCTGATGAGCAGAGTGATTCCCTACCACTTGGTGTGGCCCTAAGACATATGCTCCCTATGGGCCTCACAGCACCATTCTAACTCTGAGGAGGACAGAACTGGAACACACGGCTAGGTTAAGAGAGTAAGCTCTGGCCCAAACACCTACGTTTCTGGCACTGCTTTTTTGTGTTTTTTTTGGTACCAGGAATTGACTGGCACTGCTATTTACTAGCTGTGAAATCCTACACAAATTATTATTTCTGTATCTCAGTTCTTTCACCCATGAAATGGAGATATTTAACAATTAAGAGAATTAATAATTTCTGGATTAAGAATTCAGTGAGAAGGAAAAAAGCTCAAAGAGCACTTGCAGGGTAACTTATTCTTAGATTGTGGAAGGAGGTAATATTCAGTAACATAAAACTTGTCTTCATAAATGATTTTTATCAAGGGAAACCTTAGAAGTTGTGGCACTGTCATATGAAAATTACCTTTACCCTCTGAAATATCGTTACTCTTAGTTGGTCATACTTAATGCCTCTCTAATAGTACTTAAGATCACATGAGGTGTGATCAAAATATACGGTGAGCCCAGGAGTGGTGGTATACGTCCACAGTCCCAGTACTCAGAAGACTGAAGCAGGAGGGTTGTTGCAAGATCTAGGCACCCTGGGCTACAAAGTGAGTTCAAAGCCAACCTCAACTGCATAGTGAAACCATATCTCAGAAAAAAAAAAAAAAAAGAATGTTTACATTTTAAAAATTTATTACAGTAAAAAAAACCCCATACTGCCATTAATTCCTCTTAAGTTATTTCTTCTCTATCTACCTATGTACCTATCTATCTATTTGGTACCGAGAATCGAACTCGGGACCTTGTGCTTGCCAGGCAGGCGCTGTGCCACTGAGCTATAACCCCAGCCCTCTTCTCACTTTAAACACACTTATCCCGTTGTTCTTGACACCTTCTGAAACAGTTCTGGAAGTTCTCTTTAGTGAGTGTCTTTGCGGGGTATGATTAAAAATATCACACCAGCTGCTGCTGAGTGTCGTCCACCAGAAAGGCAGGTTCATAAAAACTAGTGTGTCCTCATCTATTTCATTTACAGATTTGGCACCAGGTGATTTCTGGCTCCTCGTCACAGCCCAGACGACCATAGGAGTAAACATTCTGAGTCGATTCGGGACACCAAAGCAGCCCAGGGCAACTAAAGGCACTTACAAGAGGGGTTTCTAGAACTGCTTTGGAAAGCAAGAATGATGAAGTGTGTTTGAAGAAGTGGGGGGGTGTTAATGACACTGTCTTTTGCTATAATAAATCTTAAAAAACATTTTTAAACACTCACTGTGATTTTTGATCATATCATTAGATGAATGGGACTTTCAGGTAGTAAAATACACATCAAATTTATCATTTTAAACATTAAATTTACAGTTCAGTAAGTACAATTACATTGTTATGCACACACACCCAATGTTCAGCTCAGAATTTTTGTATCATCCCAAAATGAGACTCTGCAATAAACTCCCCAGCCTCTTCCCACCCCTGGTAACTATGCTGTCTCTATGAACTTGACTACATTGTTGATTAAGTTTGCAAAGATGTAAGACCTTGCAAACATTTTTTAACATGGAAGAGAAATTTCATAAAAGTCTGTGTCTCTATACCATATATGTAACCATATATTTGAAAATCAGTATACCATTCAAATAATAAGCTAGAATAGCAAGAATAAAAATAATGGAATTGGTAACGTTTAACATTAAACCAATATTAAGTACCTGTCAGGAGCCCTGTGAAGCACTTGGCATACACTGCTTCATCGTTTCACACATACCTGTTATGCTACTGCTGTGCCAGTCCTGTGACTTTGGTCCGACCATCTAAACCTCTGTGCCTATCTTCAGCTACAAAAGGTAAAGAAAAAAAATGTTAGTCATAGGATTATTAAGGGAAATGAACAAATAAATTTATGTGGTAGCCTTGGCAAAGTACCTGACATTTTAGGAAGTTCTCAGCCACTGATGACGACAACTGCTGCACCCATTGAGCAGGTGAGGTCGAGGGGCAGGAGTGATCCCTGAACCCAGCTCTCATGTCAGCGCCAGTATTCTGAATCTTGTCTGTCTCTTTGCTCTTCCTCTTCTCGTCTCTTCTCGTCTCTTCTCGTCTCGTCTCTTCTCTTCCCCTCCCTCCCTCCCTCCCTCCCTCCCTTCCTTCCTTCCTTCCGTTCTTTCAGGGTCTGTGTAGTTCAGGCTGGCCCGGAACTCATGGCGATCCTCCTCCCTCAGCCTCCTGACTGCTGGGATTACGGGTGTGCGCCACCATGCCTGGCACTCTTGTTTCTATGGACAAAAAGTAAGCAGATGGGAGCTTCAGGTCTCACAGAAAGAGACCTGGAATTAATGACAGACACATGAATGAAAACAGAACTCTGAAGACACAGGATCCGCTTGAGGGAGAAGAACTGCTCTCTGGTGCCGGGATCCTGGCACCACCCGCCTGACGGCACTTCGGCCACCACGCCAGATATGTGGCTGAGGGATGAGGATGACAACACCAAACTCACAGGAAGGTGGAAGTGACTAAGTATACATAAAGCGTTTGCAACAGTGTCCGACCGCTTAAGCACTCAATAAACGTTGCCCACATATCCACACGGCTGCTGTTTTTTGGTGCTAGGGATGGAAAGTGAAAGCCCTAATGTGACGGTACTGGGCCTGCAGAAGATAGCGACGCGACCAGTGCCCTTATACACACAGATGGTCATATACCCATTCCCACATGCCCAGGATGAGGACAAAGAAGCTGGCGTCCAGGAGGGAGTGAGAGAGAGGGTGGGGGAGCTCTTTTTGTCCCTTGTACTACACCCAGTGTACTGGGGTTAGAGTGGTGCCAATCCAATCAGTGGGCTGATCCAGCAATCACCCACCCTTAATCCCCGCACCCTTAATCCCAGCCCTACACTACAAATCAGTCACACACTACATTCTGCCACCCCGCAAAAGTCTGCTCCTCCATGACTGTACGAGGCTTTGGCGGGGCGACACCTAGACATAACCACAACACCAGCTCCCGGGTTTGCCAGTACCTTAATCTTGGACTTCCTAGCCTCCAGAATGGTAAGAAGTGAATGTATGTTGTTTAAGCCACCTGGTCTATGGTATTTATGTTATTTCAGCCCAGACTTACTAAGCCATTCGGGGCAGCTAAGCAGCACACAGCTGATGAGCAGAGCATGGGGCTAAATTCCAGATGCTGCTGAAACCCCCAGCTCAGCGTCACTACAACCCACCAAACCTACGCAGTGGCCCTAACGTGAATTCTCCTTGTAGGGTCTGACTCTGACTCTAGGCAGGACGGAAAGTGAAGGTAAAATGAGCTGGGCTTGGAGGGGCACACCTGTACCACCAGCTATGTAGCAGGCAGGGCAGGAGGACTACAAGCTGAAGGCAATCTCGGTTAGGAGACCGTCTCAAAACAAGGCCTGGATGTAGCTCAGCACTCCCTTGGTTCAATCCCTTGTATTATGAGGCAGTGGGGGGATTAGTATTAGTTAATTAGTAGTAGCAAGTCCTCTTATTTCAGGTAGAAGAATGTTAATATGGAAGCTTGCTGCGATGTCAGAGGCCAAATGGACCCAAAGCTCCACGTGCTAAAGGCTTGGCCCACAGAGTCGCAATACTGGGAGAGGGAGGATGCTTTAAGAGGTGGCACCTATGGGGAGACTTCAGGTCACTGCGAGCACAGCCTCAAAGGGGACGGGGGACTCTGGCCCTCTCCTTCCTCCTCGCCTTTTTGCTGCTTGGCCGCGAGGTGAGCAGTTTGGCTCCACTCTGCGCTCCTGTGTGTGGCCTTCCCACAAACTGAAATCAAGGAGGCCAATTTCTGATGGGCCTGTGAGCTAACTCAACCTTTTCTTTAGCTGCTCCCATTGTAGTCACAGAACACTAACACACCTAGTATGGCGTATTTCTTTCCAATCTTAGAAGAAACCTCCCTTGAGAATTTATGATTCATTTTGTTCTGACTCTGTATTTGCCCAGAAATCTCTAGTAGAAGTGTTTTGCACAGAGTCCTTCCATCCCCTCTGAGGGAAAAGGGATAACTTGGAAGTCACACATCTGTCTGGTGATTAATACTTATTTGGATGTATTTCCCAAGAACCTAAAACAGAGCTTATAACAAAGTCATTTCCTTAGCAGAACTGACTGAGTGACTGAATCTTCCACCTGACAGATGGGTGGAAGCAGGTGGAAGACTACACAGGCGGCACCACCAGCTAAGAGTCCACACTTCTAACATTCCAGCTAATGCTGATGTGCTTGGTCTCTGACCGCAAATTGAGAAACATCAGTCAGAGATAGCTCTGTGGAGTTTTTCAGACAGGATAATGACTTTGTATTTCCACCTCTAACCTTTCTACCAACCCTAATGGAGGACAAAGGTCAACCTTAAGATCCTGATATTATTCACTAAGAAATCCAGACCATGCATAAAAAACTCACTTCAATAGTTAGGTCCTGACACAGTACCTACTGGGCACTATTTGCATAAATACAATTAGTATCTCAACCAATCTTCATAATAACTCTAAGGATTGAGAAGACAATTATGCCCATTTTACAGATCAGAAAATTGAAGCACAGAAAAATTACTTGTTCATGATTTACCAGAAGTCTACAGAAAGTCAAGATTTTCACTCTATGCTTCACCTACTAGGACAATGGCCATCAAAGCAAGAGCACATGAACCTCACAGTGGAACTTAAAAATTCCCAATCCACAATCAATTAAATCAGAACCTGTGGAGGAGGGAGGCTGACATCTGAATTTTTATACCTTTCCTCAGACCCAGGCCACCAGTTCATTGTCCAGACAGGACAGTGCACCAGGCAATCTGATACTTGTGCCCACATCTAGGCAATGGTTTTCAAACTCCGGTATGCATCCGAGCCTGAGAATCCAAGTGCTGCCTTAACATTTTGGGGGCTCTCAGGGCCCTAAGGCCTATCCATGAGTTCCCCTACCTTCTTTAGACAGGTCCCCTCCCCAAAATGTTAACTGTTTTTTTTTTTTTTTTATTCCATACTGGCTATTTGACATCTGCTATTCCTAACCTCTCCGTAAGTGCTAAACCACAAGGTCAGAGTTAAACTCAAGTTATTTCCATCTTTCTGCAAGCAGTTCTCACACAGGACTTACTCTATTCTGGGACTATTCTAAGCACTTTATATATCGTGTCTCTCTTAATGACAGAAACTTTAGGAGGTATGTATTGATATTATTCCTACTCGATATATAAGGAAACTGAGGTACAGAGAGGTTAAGTAACTCCCCAAGGTCATCCAGGTACTGTGCTCAAGCGAAGTTTCCAACCTAGGTGCTGAGGTTTGATCTGGGCTCTGCTCCTTTTAGAATGTACTACCAAGTCATTTATTCAGTTAAGTCATCTACCTATACCTATTTCTTTCTCTTTAAAATGAGAACATGAATAAGATTGTCATAAGAAATAAATGAGTTAATTGCAAACACTGGAATTCTCCAAGTCAGAAGTGGCACTCAGCAAATGTTAGCTGTCCATTCCCCTGATCTCCACATAACAAATAAAATAGCAAACATTACTGTTGTCTTGAAAGGAATTTGTTTTAAATCATGACAATACTATCTGCAATTGTACATCAACTTTTGAATACTCTGAAAAAGTGAATGGATTCTATAGCCCAGCAAAAGTGAGACAGGGCTGGGGAAGTAGCTCAGCGGCACAAGGACCTGCCTAGCAATTGCAAGGTCCTGAGTTCAATTCCCAGCACCAAAAAAAAAAAAAAAGAGAGAGAGAGAGATAAAAGACAAGGAACATAGTCTCCCTGTTTTGTTCTCTAAGCCCAAGCTGCAGCAGCTTATTTTCAGCTGCTTATTGGACAGCTACATGAATGACACTCACTGAATAACTCCTCTCAGCCAGCCTGCTGGAGGCACAGAGAATATGATGAAGTCCATGAAGCACAAAAAAGTGAATAAAAGAATGAAAGAGAAATGAAAAGAAGAGAAAGAATGAGAAGGAAGTAAAGGAGAGGAAAGGAAAAAAGGAAGAGAAAGGAAAGAAAAGAGGAAAAAAGAAAGAGAAAGAAACGAAGAAAGAAAGAAACCACAGTAGTACGTTAGGGGCTAGCACAACTCTAAAGCAACAACAACAAAAAAAACAATCATCTTTTTTCTAACCCATCTCTTTCCAACTTTCTCAAATAAATACAATCTATTCTCCTACTTACCAAGAGTGAAAACCTTAAGAGTTGATGTTAACTCTTCACATCTGTTACGAGCTAATTGAGTTCCCTCCCAAATTTGTGTGTTAAAGTTCTAACCCTCAGTATCTCAGAATGGAGACAGTCCCCTTACAGAGGTAAGTTAACATACAACAGGACAGCACAGGAGTCCTCCCACAGAAAGGGGAGAGGCTTCAGATGAACCCAAAGCTCCAGACATATTGACCTTGAACTTCCAGCCTCTAGAACTATAAAAAACAAATTTCTGTTGTCTCAAGCCATCTAGTCTGTGGTAATTTGTTACAGCAGCCCTAGCACATGAATTATAATCTCTGGTCTCTTAGCCTTCATACATAACTTACATAACTTACTATTTTTTTGTAGTATTCCTTCACACTGAAGTACACTCCAGCTCTTCTTATTTTTATTTTGAGAAAAGGTCTCACTACTGCACTGAACTGTCCAGATGGGGTCAAACTTGGTTGAGATCCTCCTGCTTCAGCCTCCCAAAATGCTGGAATTATTGGCATGTGCTAACACACCTAGTTTATGATAATTTTTAAGTCCTACTTAAAACTCAACATCTGCATTTGCTTTAAAATAATCAATGGAAAAAATGTAGGAGGGTTGAAGCAGTAGTATTAGCAAGGTTAACAGGACAGTTGTTACATAGGAGTTCATTATACATATATTAGATATGTTCAGAAATTTCCACAGTAAAGAAGTAAAAACTCACTACACATAGTATAACAATTTTAGAACATATTGACAGGGCTGGGGATATAGCTCAGTGGAATAAGCGCCTGCCTAGCAAGCGCAGGGTCCTGAGTTTGATCCCCAGTACCACCAAAAAAAAAAAAAAAAAAAAGAACATATTGACAGTACACATTAAAAACTATCAGAATGCATAAAAATGTTATTACAGATACTCCTCATTCAACCATCTACCTGTTTAATGACTGACTAAACTTATGACCCAGGCAAGCTGTTCAGACTTCTGTCCCCGCTTTTTGTTTTTAATACAGTTCTAGACATCTTGTTTATAGACCTCAATGTCTTTTTTGTACAACACACCTTGTTCACACAGTAATTTTATACAGTAATGTTTATAGTGTAATTTCTGCTAATTGTACTGTATAGGGCTATACTTTTATATTGTTCTATGTTACAGTACTGCGTGTAACAGTTATGAAAATAAAAAGCAAAGTCATCCAGTTGGAGTTTCTTTTGACTATTTCTTTGTCCTAAATAGTGTAATACATATACTATATACAATTCCTAATTTAGCAACTTAGTTGCAGGAATGCAATTCAGTTGTTAAATGAGCAGTGTCTGTAACGCCTATCTGAATATTATAGATACTTCTAAACATTTTTCTTTACATATTTCTATCCTTTCAGAATTCTCTACAAAGAGCTTCGTTTTGATGATTGGAACTACATATACTGCTTAAAATAAGGTTAGATGAAAATACTTTTAAAATTTAACAGGTAAGTAGAAACTCACTAATTGTGCTTTCAAAAATCCTCCACACAAAACTAAAATTAAAAAAAATCCTTAATAAAATTCCAACCCCATTCCCGACTTGAAGCCCAGTAACTCCTCTGCGGCTAGTTCCTTATGGTTGGGCATTGACACAGATTGTTTTCCTATCTTACTTCCTAATTCCGATCTTGGGATTGCAGACTGTGTGACCAACAGTATCAAAACGGAAAGAACACAAGCTCTAGACACAAATTCTGCCATTCTTACTAGAACTGGGACATTAACAACTCCTTCTGTTTCTATTTCTTTTTTTTTTTTTTTTTCCTGAAAAATAACGGCACTAGCAGTACCGGCAAGGCGGCTTTGTGAAGGTTAAATACGCTATTTTTCATAAAATCCTCAGAACGCAACTTAGCACTCGATGGAGAACTAGGACAACTGTCCCTCATCTCACGTACGCTCCCAAATATTCAACAATAACCGAACACCTGTACACCACAAACGTCTAAGGAACAGAATACCTTCTCCCAGCGGCCACAAAAGAGGAAGACCAGCGCTCAGTCCTGCCACAGTGGCATCTGACGGCGCGGAGTTCGCTCCTTTTCCTCTCTTTCTTTCTGAAGGAGGGGCAGGGAAAGGAAAGGAGGCTGGGGCGACCCACGAGCTTGTCTGCGATCTTGGAAAATCCCCAGGACACCCCAAGAATCCACCTGGGGGGAGAGGCGTTCGTTCTTTACGTTTTTTTTTTTTTCAGAAGCTGTGTAAGACCTGAAAAGATCTGTTTTCTGAGAATCCTTTATCACTAGATAGATGTTGAGGATTTCAAAGGGGTTAAAGCATGCTGTTTTGTATCTGGCCAGAACATCACTTTTTCAGCACACTTTTTTTTTTTAAAGGGCATGAACAAAATGAAGATTTCCTCAAAAAGGTTCAAAAAATTTAGAGTATTCCAGCTAATATAGTAAAACCCGTTTAAGAACAGCGAAAAGAAGCGCGGGAAGGTAGTCGCAGAAGAACACTGTCCTTTCCCTACAGTAGCCAAAGGGGCCCGTGGGACCTCGAGGAGCCTCCACTGGACGGAGCGCTCTTCTTGGTTCTGTAACAGTACACCTTGCCGCGCGCCCGCGCTGTTCCACACATCCTGTACTCTGTCCCCGAGTCCGACGACAAATGCATAAGGGGAGCGGGTACCCGAAACACCAGCTCTTCCACGAGCGGAAACCAAGGCACAGAAAGATACTCGCTCAACGCTACGCCGCGAGCCGCGACAGGGTGTGAGGGACGTGAAGGAAGGCGTATTGGGCAACGGGGAACCGAGGAAATCCATAAACGCAGCCGGATCCAGGTGACTCCGACCCGGGAACCCGCGAACGGCCCCAAAGGCAGGGGCTCCGGAGAGCGGATGCCAGACACCCGCTCAGCGCCCGGCAATGCCGCCCTCCGGCGTTGGCCGCGGCTTCTTCCTCAGTGACCGAGATGCGGGTCTCGCTGACCTGACGAGCAAGGAATAAAAGAAAAGAGGGCGAGGGATTCCCAAGTCGCTCACCTACCTAAGACAAACACAGGCCGCGGGCTCAACACCCGGACAGCGGAAGAGTCCGGGCTACGAGGCGCCCTGGAACTACAGTTCCCAGGATCCTGCGAGGCACCGCAAAGCTAACCCTGTCCTTCGGGGGGAAGTGCACGCGCAGACTTCCGCCCCTTGAGTCGCGTTTCCCAGAATTCTCCAGCGGAGCTAGTTTCCCATTCTCTTCCTCAGGTAGTAGGGATGCGAGCAAACTTATGGGACCTCGGTTATACTGTAGTTTCTTCTTTCCTCAGTGGAGCAGAGATCCTAGTTGCACTTTGCTGGGTCAAAGCCTTATTATATTGGCCTGGATTCACCTGTGACTGAGGAAACACAAAAAAGAGATGCAATGGTTACCAATCATTCAAGGGTCTTTTTGCTCAATTCCACCGGAAATCACAAAATTGGCATATTGTCTGGGTCTGAGGAGGTCTCCCAGAGGGGAAATGAGGAGAGGCCCCATCTTGGCTTGCTCCCCGCTCAGGTTCATGGACTTGCCTTAGAAAAAGAATTTCAGGACGTATCAGTGAGAGGAGTAGGTAGATTTATTAGAGTTAGAAAGTAAAGGAAATGCGGAAAGGGCTTTATCTTGAGCAGCTAAAAGAGTCACTTTCTGAGGGAGAGGATCAGACTGACACATTAACAAAATAATGGAACCAGCTTTTATTAATTCATTGGAGTGGGCTAGTGGCTGGTACTTTTCTGTTGGATTACGAATATATCATTATTTTAGGTGTTTCTCATAATGAAGATTCCAGAAATTCAACACAAGAACACAATATTAAAAGCTGTTAAGGAAAAGAGACAAATCACCTATAAAGGAAAGCTCATCAGAATCACAGCTGACTGCTCAATACAAACCCCTAGGTCAAGGAGAGCCTGGAATGAAGTACTTCAAGCCTTAAAGAAAACAGCCTCCAAACCAGATGGATGTACCCCACAAAACTGTTTCAAAATTGACGGAGAAATAAGTTACTTCCATGACAAAGAACACCTGAGGAAATGAATAAGCATCAAACCAGCACTCCAAAATGTTCTGAAGGACATTCTAGAAAGATAATGAGGACTATAACTCCATGAACTCCCAACAGAAGGAATCCAGTAGGTGGGCAAACCAATGGGGGGGGGGAGAAGGAGAGACCCAACAACAGGAAAATAACATGACATGGATAAGTCAGTACACAACAGTTATGACCATGAATGTTAATGGTCTTGATTCACCAATAAAAAGAAACAGACTGGCAGAATGCATCAGGAAGCAAGATCCAATCATGTGCTGCATACAAGAAACATTAAAATGAAATTCATAGTCTGAAAGTCAAAGGGTGGAAAACAATACTTCACGCAACAGGAACCCAGAGAAAAGCAGGGCTAGCTAGTCTATTTGCAGATAAAGTGAATCTAAAGCCAAGATTGATGAAGAGAGACAAAGAAGGTCACTGCATCCTTGTAAAGGGAACAGTCCAAGAGATAACAATCATAAATATGTGCCACAAGTACCAATGCACCCAACTATATAAAGCAAATATTAAAGGACATAGATGTCATATTTTAGGGGATATCACCCCTTATCGTATGAACTATTGGCTGATCTCATCTTTGAACAGAAGCTGGTGTCTGCCCCGCTACACTGCATTTGGTCCTTCTAATAGGAGTAAGATGACACTGGAGGGCATATTCCATACATTGTTAGCAAAAGAGATAGAGAAAAAGATGCCTATATCTTTAGTGGTTCACAGATTAAGGCCTGAAGACTGTGTCTCCTGTCCCATAGGAGCACCTGATCTATTTCACACCCATGGAGCAAAACTTGAGACAGTAAAATTCTTCACTTCTCTTTCACACTAGTGCTCTCTTTGGAGAGCAATCTTGTCACGATTAATCTGTTCTGAGAGGCTTGAACATCATTTTGTCCCTTTATAAAGATGTCTATTAACAAGACCTGCTATTTGTGAAATCTATGGTAATTGCAGAAGGGAGTGGTTCAAAAGGGAAGGAAAAGTTAGTGAGGCAAATGGTGTCAGAGGGACAAAATGGAATTAGGCCAGTACCTCGGCCCATCTTCAAAAATATGTATGGAATAGTCTATTCTACTTAATGTCTGGAAAAAATTACTTCTTTGAGTTGAGATTTTGTTTTTGCCATTGTTGTTTTGTTTTCATACCAGGAATTGAACTTAGGACCTTTTGCTTGCCAGGCAGGTGCTTGTGCCACTGAGCTATATCCCCGGCTTTGAATTGAGATTGAGAAATCACATCACCTAATTTGTGCTCTTACAATAAGGCACCTGTGAATGTGTCTTCTGATTTGACCAAACAGTTGAAATTAGGGAGTCCATGAATGTTCAGTAAGGAGAGGAGAGGTGGGGAAAATCAGGACTCAGTAACTCATGGCAGTTCTAATTTGTATTAATTTTGATTTCACATTTCCATAGTGAATAACGTAATGCTAAATACTAAGCAACTTTTCATGTTTTACTTGTACATCTACGTAACATCTTTGGTAAAGTATCCTTCTAAATAATTTACCCTCTTAAAAATTAGATTATTTCCTAGTATTGAATTCCTTTTCTGGAACAGAGTTTCACTATGTAGTTCAAGCTGGTCTTGACCTCACAGTGTAGCTGAGGCTGGCTTTGAACTCATGGCGATGCTCCTGCCTCAGCCTCCTGCTATGACTACAGAGGTAGGGCACCACTCCCAGCCCTTGTGTTGAATTGTAACAGTGGTTTACATCTTCTAGATATCTCAAAGAATTAATTTGAAATGTATTGGTTGGAAATGGTCACCTCTGTTCAGCACCCGAATCCTCCCTGTTCCTCAGTCACCTTTCTGCTTCTCTCTCTTCTGCCCTTTCATTGCTTCATTTTCTAAATGATCAGAGCTTCGAAGTTTTGGATTTTCTCTGAATAACCACTGTCAACAAAAACAAAGTTTCTATTGTGTGTGTGCTCAGAATGTCTGTTTTAATTGCAGAGGCACCTATACACAGAACAGGTAATTTGCGGTCTTGTTTTTCTCTTTACTACAAAAAAGCTTATGGTTTCATAGGGTAGAGTGATTCACAATCATTATCATGATGAATGCTAGTTTTGTAATGATAGCACTGGAGGTGTTGTTTTGCAATGCTAGGGTAGACTCTAGGCAGAAGTAGAAGTATTTGTTCAGTTTTTGGAAAACATTTGACCATCTTTCTTCTCTTTTAAAATTCTACTACATTAGATGTTTTGAGGATAACCTCACAATTATATCACAGGTTTATCTTCTTTTTCCCTTTACTATAGTTTTGACTATTTCTGTTGATCTGTATTCCTACTCACTTAATTTATCTTCTATTGTGATGAGTCTATTAAAGTGGTATTTTTCACATCAGATTCTATCTTCTGTATTTTATAAATTTGATTCTCTTTAACTTCCAATTATCATTGAAATTCCTCATTCTTTTATTTATTTCCTTTTATTACTATCTTTAGTCAGTTTTCTTGAAACTTTTAGGCATAGTTCTTTAAGTTCTTAGATATTTTCATTTTTTGTATCAGATGTATGACTGCTTCTCTTTCTCATTATAGGGCAATACCTCTTCAAATTGCTGCTAATTGTGATGGTGTGCTGGACATTGTTACAAAAGAACTGAAGAGGTCCCAGGTGATGGTATCTGTCCCCAGAGTGTATTTACATATTTCTCTCTTAGTCTGATAGAATGGCAAGTTGGTCACTATAATGCAATCAGGGATTAAGCTGAGCCAGAGCTGGTTTTCAGCTACATCTTTGTTATTCCCTTCCTTAACCTCTAGCTGCATTTATAATCAATTAGTTTATCCACACAAAAACTAGTTGAGGCAAGTCTTTTTTTTTTTTTTTTTGGCGGTACTGGGGATCGAACTCAGGACCCTGCGCTTGCTAGGCAGGTGCTTATTCCACTGAGCTATATCCCCAGCCCACAAAAACTAGTTGAGATGCTCAGGAGCAGTTCATCACTCCTCTATGGCTGTAATTGCTTATTTGTTTTTATTTTAAGCTGCTTTTCCTGATGGATCCTTTGTTTCCAGACGAAGTGCTGAAATTTAATAAGTTATCTGTTCATTTGATAAATTGAAAGAAGAGGAGCATTTATATTTATTCTTATATAAAGTAGAAAAAATTAAATAAGAACAGAAAAAGTTAAATAAAAGCATATAAAAGCGAAGTCACAAAATTAGTACAACTCAAGAAAAGAAATCTTTGTGAGGAAGAAAGGACCTTTGTTAAGGATCATGAAGGACTGCAAATATATTTTAAAATATATTATGCCAAAAAGTTTGACAAAGCAAACAAAATAAATTATTAGTAAATGTTAATCTATAATATTCTCAGGAGAAAAAGAAAACTTTTAAGGTCTCATAAGAAACTGAATCAGTTATTAATATCTTAGGACAAACTTGAGGTTTCAGGCCTGATGTTTCATCAAAAAGTCTGAATGCAGCTCGGCACAGTGGCACAAGCCCAAAGTCTCAGCACCGAGGAGGTATGAGGTAGGAGACTCACAAGTTTAAGGTCAGCCTGGATAACTTAGCAAAGCCCTGTATTGAAATAAAGACAAAAGCTGGGATGTAACACAGTGTTAAGGTGTCCCTAGGTTTGATCCAAAGTACAAAAAATGAGTATAAATACAACAGTTTGAACATGTAAGAATTTTGATAAAATTTTTTCCTATAAGCTCTTTTGCACCTTTATTCTAATAAAGAAAAAGTTACATAAAGATACAATAAGTAGAAATTAATGAGTTTCTTGAACATAGGTAGAATATCTATAATGGCTCTGTTAGTAACTTAATCTACTGTTCTTGACTGTTATCTGTTTTATTCCTTAATCTCTTTCTCTTCATTGATAGTTCTAGTATAGGGTTGTAGTTTCCTCATTTTTAGTGTGCCTGATAATTTTTCATCAGTTTCCAGACACTATAAACCTTATGTGGTTGGGATGCTGGATTTTTAATATTCATTCAAATATTTTGACTTTGTTCTGGGATAGTGAGGTAATTTGAAACCTATTTGATTCATTTATAGTTGAGTTTTAAGCTTTGTTAAATTGAATCCAAAACAGATTTTAGTTTAGAACTCAGTGAGCTCTACTACCAAACCAGTGCCCTGCTGGGAACTTTATGCTATGTGTCATACATTTCAGGATCTTTCTACGCTCTGGGGGAAACAGGAACTCTGCCCTGCCCTTGGGGACTTCCTGTACACTACCTACTCCTACCTGGTGCTGCTTTCCTTAGATTGATGAGTTTCCTCACACACAAGCATACTCACTACTGAGTCAACATATCCAGGGAAGCCCTTGACAGACCTCTAAAGCTCTCACCCTGAGAAGCTCCCTCTTTTCTGGTAGTGTGTCTAGAAAATTCAGTTTTCCTTGTTCTCTCTGAACTCTATTCTCCACCTCAGCTTAGCAGTTCCCACTTTGCTCTGTTTATCTCCCCCTTCTTTTTTGTTTTTGTTTTTGTCATTTTGAGACAGGGTCTCGCTATGCAGTTCAGGCTGGTCTTGAGCTCGCAAGACCTCAGCCTCCCTAGTACTGGGATTACAGGCAGGCACCACCACACCCGGCTAGTCTCTCCCTTCTTATCCTTTGTTCTGGAAATTTTTAAGTAGTCAGCTACAGCACCTGTGTGAGTCACCTCATTTTTCTCATTTTCTTTCAGAACTTGCTTTCACAACTGAGACCAGTGAGTCACCTTCAGAAAAAAAGTTAGAAAGTTAATTCATATCATCAGGGGACATTGAAAAGAAATAAAACATTCAGCTCAGTGGGGCTTATTTTCAGTAATGACTCACAGTGAAGAAGTGAATTTGAGAGACAACTGGGACCTAAAGTGGAATATTGTCAAATGATGTTCAGAAAATATGTATCTCTCCCTTTACATCAGAAAATTCACACCAGAGAAGAATCATATGAATGTAAGAAATGCATGAAAGTCTTTAGAAAAATATGTACAACTTACTGAACATTGGAGAGGTCATACTGATGTGAGACCCTGTGAATATAAAGCATGTGTAAAATCTTATGTAGTTCTCCAGCATTTTATTAAACATCACAAATTTCACATTGATTTATATGAAACCAATGAATCCATGAATGCACTGTGTGTGAGACGGCATTTATGTTGTATTTATAGCTATTTTATATCAGAGAATTCATACTGGTATGAAACCTTGTGACTGTAATCAATCTGACAAGGGCTTCAGATATCAGTCTCATCTTATTGAACATCAGAAAATTCATATTGGTTTGAAAGCTTATGAATGTGGAGAAACTTTTAGGTCATACTGACATATGTGTCTGCAACAGAAAACTAAAGACATGAAACTCTTTGTACATAAGGAATGTGGGGAGGCTTTTGGTCCTCATTACAGATTTTATCAACATAAAAAGATTCATTCTGATGAGAAACCATATAAATGTAAATAATGTGGAAAGGCCTTTGTCCCAACTATCCACTTACTTTCTTTGAATATCAAAGAAATCACAGTGGTGAGAAACCTCATGAATCTGTGGAATGTAGAATGGGTTTCAGCCAAGTCTTCCTAAATAAGAAGGAATTGATAGCAGTGAGAAACTACCATTTTAAGAACTGAGGGAAGGCCTTTTTTAGAGGCTTTCTACATATGGAACATCAGACAGTTCATACCGGTGAGAAGCCGCACGTAAAGAATGTGGGAGGACTTTTAAGCTTCATTCAGATCTTATTCAACATCAGATAATTCATACTGATATGAAACCACAGGAATGCAAGCAATGGAGGAAAACCTTCAGTCTTGTTGGAGAACTTAAAACACATCAATCAATTCAGGCCGGGGAGGAAATCTCAGAATGTAAAAAATGTGGGGAAACCTTTAGATTTAATTCTAAGTTAATTTATGATCAGACAATTAATTCTGTTTTGAAATATTATATATGTAAAGAATATTAGAAGGTCTTCCATTCTAACTCAGAGCTTTCTTAACAATAGAGAACTCACACTGGTGAAACCCCCTATAGAGCCAAGGGATGTGGGAAGGCCTTTAAATGTAGTGATCGAGTTAGTCAACATCAGAGAATTCATGCTGGTATCAAACTACACAAATGTAAGAAATGGGAAGGCCTTTCATCAGCACTATCAGTTTACTGAACATCAAAGATTTCACAATGGTATGAAACTGTTACGGTAAGCCGGGCGTGGTGACGCATGCCTGTAATCCCAGCACTTGGGAGGCTGAGGCAGGAGGATCTTTGTGAGTTCAAGACCAGCCTGGGCTACAAAGTGAACTCAAGGCCAGCCTCAACTGCATAGTGAGACCCTGTCTCAAAAAGACAAAAAAAAAAAAAAAAAGAAACTGTTACGGTAAATAGGAGAAAAAATTGAGCTGTGGGACATCCTTTACCATTATGGCTAGTCCACTACCTAATGGACTTGCTTTGACTCAAGTCTTCACAGGGATTTATGCATGGCCATCTTAGAGACCCTGTGTACCATGCACTGTATTTTTTAAAGTTAGCTAGTCTCATTCTTGTTTTGTTAACAAAAGACATTGTTAGCAGTGACTTTATGGGTGGTGTGTTTCCAGTAGTTGGCCAAGAAATCACACTGGGTGGGGATTGAGTTGATGGGTTTTGTGATGTGTAAACCTCTGAAACCAAACTTGAGGGTTTATTTATGGTTTTGTGTATGTGCTTTGGATTTCTGTCTCACTTTGCTTTGGTACAATTTCTCCATTTATAGCCAAGTCAGTTTCATGATGTTTAAAACTTCACTATTGTCAAATGGAGAAAAGTATCTTGAAAAAATTTTTACAAAGTAACAAAATTTAAAACTGAGCTGTTTAAATGTTGTTATTTTTACATGTCTGTTCTTACCCAAAAGTGGAATATTCTCTGGGAAGAAGGAAGGTTTCACTTGATTCCTTAAGTTGCCAAAAGCCCCAGGCCAAGATTCAGTACCTTCCTGGCCCCCTGAATTATCACATCTCCCAGTTGGTTGATGCCAAGGCAAAAAGACATTCTTTTAATGGTTTGAGGGGATCAGTTGCTTAAATGCTGTCAAGATTGTAATTATAGTTTTACAATAAAATGACAGGAAAAATATAAATAAGCTACTTAATATAAAACATAAACCCTTAGAATAACATTTGGTACATTGTATTTGCTCACTAATTTTGTGGCAGTCAATATTACTAACAGTAAATTTATGAGTCAGGTAAATACTTAAACATAATATTTTCAAAAACTTTCTAGCATCACTTAGCATCCTTCACTCTGGACACAATTCTGCATAATATATTAAATGAGAAATTTTCTTTTTTCTTTTTTTTTTTTTAGAGACAAGGTCTCACTATGCACTTCAAGTTGGCTTTGAGCTCACCTTGTAGCCCAGGCTGGTTTCGAACTCACAATGATCCTCCTGTCTCGGCCTCCCAAGTGCTAGGATTACAGTGTGCACCACCACGCCCGGCTAAATGAGAAATTTTCTTATTGAGAATTTATCCTCCTAAAGATCAGGGCAAAGAAACACTATACTGAGTGTTGAAAGTACAGCTGGTGAAAAACTAGAGAGTGGTTTGAAATCTTCTCATAATACATTCTGCAACACAGATAACAAGCAATCTACATTCTCTGTGAAATAAAGAAATTACAAATCAGGGCTGGGGATATAGCTCAGTGGAATAAGCGCCTGCCTAGCAAGCGCAGGGTCCTGAGTTCGATCCCCAGTACCGCCAAAAAAAAAAAAAGCAAGAAATTAGAAATTAATAGATGGGTAGGCAAAAGAGTGATGTGACTTTGACAAGCTTTCCCCAGGTTTATGAATGTCTTAAGGTACATATCTGTGGGAAAGGCAGCTTTTTAGGGCACAATAAAAGCTTCTCTGCTCTCCAACTCATAGTAGTACATCTGATGTCGGAGACACACAGGTGCATCTCCTGCGTGTGTGAACGTAGATAAAGGCGTATACATCCCCTACTTTTATTTTGGTACTGATAATCGAACTCAGGACTTTGTGCTTGCCAGGCAGGCACTTGTGCTGCTGAGCTATATCCCCAGGCAAATGCCCTGCTTTTAAAATGTGTGCATAGTGCATATTGTTTTGAGTGCATTTACTTTACCTTTAAAAAGTCAACGTAAAGGCCTGGGATTCACTCCGTGGTAGAGTGCTTGCCTAGCCTGTTCGAGGCCCTGGTTTCAATCACCAACACTGAAAAAAGTCAACTTGTAACTTCTAGGAATAAGGATACTATTAAATTGGGCTTATGTGTAAACACCACATTGTATCCCTGCTATGAGAAACCAAGAGTAAATAAGGATCAAAATGTACCATAGATATTGTGAAATGGCCAGAAATTGTTCAAAAGCATGAAGGACTAGGGTGGGCAAAGAGGAAAGGAAGGGGAAAGTAAAAAAACATTTAAAAAGGATAAAATGGAAACAAAGCCTTGAAAACAGAAAGAGAAAAGGAGCTGGAGAGAGGAGAGGGAATTGGGAAAAAATATATCATGTACAGGTACAAATTCCCTATGATGAATATGATCATTATGTGTATCTACCCAAAAACTTAATAAAAAAACTATTGTCATCTAAAAAATAACAGTAATTCCATAATGTTTTCTAATGTCCAGTCCATTTGCAAATTTCTCCAATGGTTTAAGATTCTTTTATCACTGGCTTTTGATTTTTATTTATTTTTTAAGACAGGGTCTTGCTATGTAGTTCAGGCTGGCCCTAAGGTCACTATGTAGGTCAGGCTGGCTTCAAACTTGCAGTGATCCTCCTGCCTCATCCTTGTGAGTGCTGGGATTACAGGCATGTGCCATGTCTGGTAACCACTGTTTTTTTTTTTTTTTAGAAAGCCGAGAATCAAAGCAAGCGCATATATTTCACGCTGTGAAGCTTATTGAATCACTTTTGGTTAAGAACCTACCTTCCATCATCATGTGACGTGGACTGTTTTAAAAATTTAGGAGAGCTATGTTCTTTTGTACATTTGTCACTTGTCCAGTTGTTTCTCAAGGTGTATTTAACTTGTTTCTCTATCTTCTATATTTATTGTAAACTAGAGGTTATGTCTAGAAGGTTCATTATATTTCCAATAAATACTTTCTGGTAAGACTACTTCATGGACAACATTGGATACTTAATATTGAACAATATTAGGGAACATACAATGGAATGGTGTGTGATCTCTTAATTCATGTATTGACAACCAGCTCTTCCCACTGTACTGGTACATTTCTTATTTAGAATTAATAAGTAACTCACAGAAATTCACATTGACACTCCAGTTGGAATTTTAGTCATATAAAGAAATTGAGATCAAAAACTTCAGCTTTACTATTTCCCATGCTCTGTATTCCTCCTCAAAGATTTAAATTTCCGTCTGATAGCATTTGCATTCAGTTTGGAGAACTTAATTATTTTGTATGCCTACCAATGGTAGTGATAAATATTCAGTTTCATTTTCCGGAAATTCCTTTATATTTTTTCTTTTTCAGTGCTGAGAATCAGACCTAGGGCCTCACATATTCTATGCAAATGTTCTACCACTAAGCTGCACCTTTCAGCCCTAAATGCCTTTATTTGTGGTTCTTTTCTGGATATAGAATTATGGTAGGGGCTGGGGATATAGCTCAGCGGAATAAGTGCCTGCCTGGCAAATGCAACTTCCTGAGTTTGATCCCTGGTACTGCAAAAAAAAAAAAAGGAATTATGGTAGACAGTTTGGAAAATACACTCACACACACAAGTAATGAAATTATATGGTAACAAGTCATTTGAGTTACTTTTCCTCCTCTGTATAAATTGTATCCTTCCCCTTTGGGTGCTTTCAAGATTCTTTCACTACCTTTGACTTCAGCTGAGTATGATATTCCTAGGTAAGATTTTCTTTGTGTCGATCCTGTTTAGTTTTTGGGACCTCTCAATATGGGCTTATTCCTTGTATAAAATTTCAGAAAACTTTAGCTATTATGCCTTTGTTATTGTCTTCTGCATATATCTTTCTTTCTTCCGGAATTCTAGTACTCATTTTTTTGTTTATTTAAATGTATTGGTGGGGAGAAAAAAGAATCTGTCATTATAATTTATCACATTAACAAATTAGATGTTGCGCTGGGGCTATAGCTCAGTGGCACAGTGCCTGCTTGGCAAGCATGAGGTCCTGAGTTCAATTCCTGATAACAAAAAAAAAAAATCAAAGTAAGTATTACTTAACTACAGGAAGAGGTGAACTAGCAGTTGATAAAACTCAGGAGCTAGCTGGGTGTGGTGGGCCCATACCGGTAGTCTTAGAACTGCAGGCTGAAGCAGGAAGATCACAAGTTCCAGTCCTGCCTAGAAAATTTAGTGAGACCATGTCTCAAAAGAAAAAGGGCTGGGCATGCTGCTCAGTGCAAAGGCTTTGGGTTCAATATCCAGTACTACAAACAACAACAAAAGATAAATAACAACAATAAAAAAAGAAAGAACAACAAAAAACCAAATGCCCCTGGAGCCATCCTGCATAGACACAGATTTACAAAGAAACAGCGGCAGAAGGCAGCCATTTGAGAGCATGGTGCTGCCTGCCATTCAGTTATACCTAGCGAGATTTGGTGACCAAAATTTCTAACGCTAGAGCCTCTTTTGGGTGTGGCAGCATTCCAAAGCAGCTTCACATACCTAAGCTAATAACAGAGAGTTGGAATTGGTATTTCCATGGTAACATGATGGAATATACCAGTTTAAAGTTGAACACTTTTGAGAAGCTAATGAAATGTTTTTGATTGTTCCTTAAAAGGGGACTTAGTAGATGGTTACATCAACTTCCTTGTTCAAGCTGGGCGTGGTGGTGCACACCTGTAATCCCAGCATTAAGGCAGGAAGACTGCTGTGAGTTGGAGGCCAGCCTTAACTGCACAGTGAAACCCTGTCTCAAAAAAAAAAAAAAAAGACAAAAAACCCCACTTCCTTGCTCAAAGAATTCCCCTTATTTGTCAAGTATTAGTGGACACTGGTGATTCTTAAAACATCAGTTCAAAAGTGCTGAGACAAGTGGTAACCACTTGTGTTAACCACTTCTGATTAACATAAATATGGCACTTGGGCTGAGGTGGGTACTATTTAGGATTCTATTAAAATAATCAGTTTTCTGCTGAATTATTGATTATTGAATCTGTAGTTGTGTGAATGATATCAACCACTAGATGGTGAATGACCGAACAGTAAGATAATGGAAGGTCACTCTGCACAAATTAGACAGAGGGGAGAGGACAGATTTATAATGATGAACCATACACATTTGGTTCTCAAAGCAGTTTTGATGGAATTGTCAGTCCTTTTGGAATGGAATGGTTTTTACAGGGCTGTTTTCTTACTGTCTGAGGCCATAAAGACATATTCCGTTTTATAATTAATATGCTTTGATGCTGACGGTAAGGCACAACAGCCACATGGTTGAAAGTCATTTCAAGAGCCACCCATTTTAAGATGCGTTCTGATTTCCAAATACCAAATACATACATATAGTTGTACATTTCTAAGAGTAGCTGACCAAAGATTGCCAATTGTACTAGTTGTGTAATGGACCTTTACAATGGAGGGATTATATTTATTCTATAACTAGAATAATTAATCAAGTGATCAAACTTAGCATTGGTAATGGTTTAAAATGCGGATATTATGTTTCTGATGTGCTGCAATGTTAAGTACACATCCCCATCTATGAAGTGTTCCAGTCTAATATGTCTAAGAGCCTTTAGCTCTCATTCCAGTTTATGAAAATTATAAAATATTGAGACATATTAAATTTCGCTATAAGGAAAGAAATTCACCATGAGAAACAAACATGTGCCAATCTATAAATCATTTTCCTAAACTCTTCAAAGTCTGGTTTTTTCCAGCCTCGATTTTTTATGCAACTTAAGAAAAAAATCTTTCAAAATATCCCGTCAAATTTTTATTTTATCAATTTTTCCCAAATGGGTTAACAGCTATGGAAGGGTTTCCTAAATTCATTACACCAGTGGTTGCTCCTAAGAAATGAACAGTAGTAATGTTAATGATAACAAACAGCCAGGTGTGGTGGTGCACACCTGTAATTCCAGCACTCGGGAGGCTGAGGCAGGAGGATCATTGTGAGTTCGAGACCAGCCTGGGCTACAAAGTGAGCTCAAGGCAGGCCTGAACTGCATAGCAAGACCCTGTCTCAGAAAAAAAAATGATAAAGAACAACTGTTAATATGTATTCATCATAAGATCTACACCAGATATTCTTTAATGGACCTGGTACATACTAAGTCCATCCAATCTCTACAACAGCTCTAATAAGATAATTACCATCAGTAGCACTTTTTTTTGTCTTTTTGAGAAGGGGTCTCACTCTGCAGTTCAGCCTGGCCTTGAGCTCGCTTTGTAGCCCAGGCTGGTCTCGAACTTACAGCAATCCTCCTACCTCAGCCTCCTGAGTGCTGGGATTACAGGCATGTGCCACCACGCCTAGCCCATCATTAGCATTTAATTTAATTTGTTGTGTTTTGTCTTTTTGAGACAGGGTCTTGCTATGCAGTTCAGGCTGGCCTTGAGCTCACTTTGTAGCCCAGGCTGGCCTCGAACTTGCAAGGATCCTCCTGCCTCAGCCTCCCAAGGATTACAGCATGTGCAACCATGCCCAGCCATTTAATTTACATATAAAAGAGAATAAGCATTTGGTTTAGCATCCCCCAAGTAGTAAGGAGGTACACTGGCAAAAGTATGATGTGTGAGATGTATAAGGGTTTTCCTATATTTATTACATTAACAGGGTGGTTGTCTAGGACAAATCTGCTAAAGTATAACAAAGACTGAGTGGTGTTGGTGGCCCTTATACATTAACATCTGGAATAAATCTTCATGTTGTCATGGGCATAAGAAAATTGTGATTTCCACTTCCCACATCTTCGTATACTATGAGTTTTCTGCAAGACTCATCAGAGAGAGAGAACAAAGGATTACTTATTTGAATTAAATCCTATTGTTTACCTCATGTTTTAAAAAGCGTGAATGATGTCTCTAAAATTATTCCTGGGAAGGGACAAACTTTTTGTTCTGAATTTCTAATCACTCATGGGCTACCAAAGTGCTACAAGTTTCCAAAAAATTTGTGTGCACTTTTCTCATAATGGACAGGTGAATGTTTTGTGAACTGGCACTAGTCACTAGAAAATAATTTGAGCAGTATGTGTTTAGAAGTCTTTCTACCCTCCGATTCAAAGTTTCACTTGCAGATGAATTCTCTGATATACTCTAAGATGTTCTCACTAGTATATCTTTGCTATTATCCACACACAGGAAAGACTGCACATTCCTTCATTCATAGGCTTTCGCAAGAGTAAGTTATCTTCTCGTGAAGTTGTCCATATACAAAATTGTTCTTTCATCTCTGTTCATCATAATGTTTCATCAGCATAAATTTTCTCACTTGAGTAAGTCGTCCATACAAAGGCTCTCCCACATTCTTTATATCCACAGGGTTTATCACTATCAGTTCTCTCCAGATGATCAAAGTTTGAACTATTAATAGAGGTGTGCTGAAATTCCTCACATGGATGACCTTTCTCACCAGTATGAAATCTCTGATGAACACTTAATTGATAGACGCTATCAAAGATCTTCCCACATGGTTCACATTCATAGGCTTCTTTGTCAGTGTGGATTCTTCCATGTTTAACAAGGCTTGAACCCCAACTAAAGGCCTTCCCACATTCCTTACATTCAAAAGGTTTCTCACCAGCATGGATTTTCTGGTGTTGCGTAAGGTAATAGCCACAGCTAAAGGCCTTTCCACATTCTTTGTATTCATAAGGTTTCTCTCCAGTATGTATTCTTTCATGTTGGACAAGACTTGATCCACAATTAAAGCCCTTCCCACAATCCTTACATTCATAGGGTTTCTCACCGGTATGGAATATCTGATGTTGAGTAAGTTGATTGCCCCAACAGAAAGCCTGTCCACATACCTTACATTCATAAGGTTTCTTACCAGTATGGATTTTCTGATGCTGAGTTAGTTGATAACCATGACTGAAAGCCTTCCCACATTCTTTACATTCATAAAGCTTCTCACCTGTATGAATTATCTCATGTTTAGCAAGGCTTGAGCTCCAAAAGAAGGCCTTCCTACATTCCTTTCACTCATAAGATTTCACACCGATATCAATTTTCTGATGTTGAGTAAGGTGATATCCATGACTAAAGGCCTTCCCACATTCCTTACATGCATATGGTTTCTCACCAGTATGGATTCTCTCATGTTTAACAAGCTCGAGCCCCAGCTAAAAGTCTTCACACACTCTTTACATTTATAGGGTTTCTCACCAGTATGAAATCTCTGATGAACAGTAAATTGATAGGCACTACAAAATTTCTTCCCACATTCTTTACATTCAAAATGTTCTCCAGCTGTATGAGTTCTCCCATGTTGGACAAGTTTTGAGCCATGGCTACAAGCTTTCCCACATTTCTTACAGACAAAGGTTTTCTCTCTTTTATGAATTCCTTGGTGTGGGATAAGAGGTTTACTGTTTCTGTATGTGGGTATTTTTTCATACCTGATTAGTATTTGACTAAAGAAACCCTCTTGATGCTCCTGTAGTCCTTCAACTTTGCTTTTGTGCTTCCAGTTATTTCTGAGACTGAATGCCTCAAGGCCAAGGGTTTTATTTTTTTCCTTCATCTCCCATTGGGAAAAATTTATTTCAAAAATATCTTTTCCAGAAAGTACATTTTTGGTTTCATATGTTGATTCCAAATCTGAAACAAAACAAGAAAATCATACATTTTATTTCCTTTGCCCGGGGTGGGAGACCACCTCTATAGTAGAAATAAAACAGAAACAGAAAATATCTATTGGAGGTGAACTGGGTTAGGAGACTTACCGAACTCACTCACAAGTATCAAGGGTCCACCTGTTACACAAAAAACTCAGTTTTTATTTTTCCACTCTTATGATCTTAATGCTCTCACTTGATAATTTTCTGAAGGATTCACTGAGAAGCACTTCAGTAAGACTCTCATTTTCTCATGTTAATAGTAACCTTAACCAAAATGTGAGTTTCCATCAACAAGGCCTGTGTTCCATGGTTCAGTCATTCAATATCCCTTGTATGTGTGTCTCGTAAAGGTAATCAAGTTCTTACTGTTACATACTTTGGCTGGTTATTATTTTTCTAACCTACTCAAAGCTTTCCACAATATGTAGTTTGTTTCCTTTATCTCTAGCCAAAAGTCTCCTATAAGATCTGAATTTAACTCCAGTTTATTGGCTGAACTTCCAACCTTGATATATTGTCTGTTTGGTTATTTGAAAGTGATTTGTTGGAAGACAAGGAATGAGCTCTACTTTCTAATTGGCTTTGGTACACGTGAGGTAAAAAAGACAGTAACTGATCTACAGAAACATGTTGTCACTTCCCACCCCTTGTATTTGTCATTAGTCGCTAACGGTGGGTTAATGTGTATTTTTGTAATCAATTCCACAGGTAACTCACAGTGTGTGTCACACCCTACTCCATAGCAAGATCACAATCTAATGATTACCAGATGCTAGACTGGTCCTGACTACATACCTGGCAAAATGGTCTTCTCCACTTTACATTACTGTAATCGCAGCACTTGGGAGGCCGAGGCAGGAGAACTGCCACAAGTTTGAGGCCAGCCTGGGCTACATACATGAGTTCAAGGCCAGCCTGCACTTATGTAGCAGAGACCCTGTCTCAAAACAAAACAAAACAAACAAAAACAAAGACATCTGAGAAGAAAAAAAAAAGGATGAGGTAACCTCAGTAAGAAAGGGGTCTCGTTTTAGACTCATTTAGGGCTCCACCTCCTTAGCGCAAATACAGCACAGCAGTTAACAACAGATGCAGGAGCCAGACTGCCTAAGTTCACTTCCTGCCTCCAGCTCCCACGAGCTCTGTGACCTTGAAGATCATTTAAACTGTATGGACCTCAGGATCCTCCTCTAGAAAATGGGGATAAAATGGTACCTACATCCAGAGGACATTGTAAATATTAAATAAGTTAGTATATTTCCACTGCTTAGAACAGTACTATACAGCACAGTACTAACTACTGATACTACATTTGCTACTGTTATCATTTTGTTTTCTAACTACTGTTGTTATCTTGCTAGGAGAAAAACAGGACATTTCCTGAGACAGTTTAGGACTTATTAAAGTTAAATGCAAAGTTCATAGGTTGTAACTTTCAACTTCAGATCCACTGTAAGGAATGTGTTCACTTTAGTATTAAGTGCTTTCTATTCATTTAATCAACCCCTACATAAAGTACAGAAGCTCTCAAAGGTAGAGTACATCAGAACTCTGTTGCTAGCTGCTCTGCCTGAGTGTGGGTCAAAAAAGAACAAAGCACAGTGTTTCTCACTTCAATGTGTGTGGGATCATAGGAAGAGCTTGTGTAAGTGTGTCCTTTGGGGCAGGTCTGGGATAGGACCTGACATGCTGTATTTCTGGCCAGCCCCTAAAGAAGCCAATGTTAACTATTTATGCCGTATTTTACAATAAAAAGATAAATTTAACATGTACCCATTGCACGCGTGCGCGCACACACACACACACACACACACACACACACACAGAGTGAATAAGCCAAATCATGGCTTCTAACCATTGAGAAAACAATGTATATTCCCCCCCAAAACCAATGAAATTGCCTGTCATCTGGCCCTTCGTTCTCCCTATTTCCCAGTGCTCGCTCCTTCACTGGCTTTTGTCTGGTGGCTCCTCAGACAAAAAAGCCACACTATGAGTAGCAAGGATGTAGAAAGTCTGAAGGGAACACAGCATGTAACTCCATTCCTTTGACAAAGATTAGGAATACACACCCTATGATGCAAATACAACACCTTGGTCATTAAAGAGGCAGCAGCAGAAGAACCAGAGAAGGGGAGAAGTTCCCTGGGGTGTGGAGAAAGTTAAGGTGCTCATTTCTGGTTTGCCTCCTGTTTTGTTTTGCTTTGCTTTGTTTTATTCTCTTTGCTTTGTTCTATCTATGTAGTCTGGGCTGGCCTTGAAATCATAGTGATCTTCCTGCCTCAGCCTCCCCAGTTCAGGGATTATAGGTCTGTGCTACCATGCTTGGCTCAATGACCCCATTTCTGAACCAACAAAGCATTACAACATTCCTTCAAGAATGAGGAGAAATTTCTTCAAAGGTAGCCCTACAACTTCCCACGTGGAGAGCTGAGGTTAGTGAAAGGAGGTTTGCCATAAATTCGAGGTGGGTGACCTTACTCAGTGACACCAAGTTGCTGTAGTTCTCCAACATCACATCCACATACAAGTCCCTCTGAGCAGGGTCCAAGCACTCCCCTCCTCCAGAGAGAAGTCGATGATCACACCCTTGAACATCACCAATTCCTAAAACCAGAAACCTACCCATTACTTGTGAACTGGAAGAGTATGTTTCTAAGAGGATAAATAGGGTATGAAGGGTTAACTGCAACAAAAGTAAAACTCTGACAAGTAGGTTGGAAGCCTGTGGTTCAGGTGGGGAAGAGTCAGAAAATCAGTGCAACCAAAGAAGAATGTCAACAGGTCCTAGATGTAGATGATCCCGCTACCCACACCTATCTGGTAATGTATAAAATAATCCTGGCTTCTCCTCTATTAAACAAAAATTATATGTGTGCAGGCATATGACTGTTACGTGCTTGCTCCATGAATTTTGTATAAACGTCAGTGCCTATCTTTTTAAGTAATAGGAAAAGCCAATTTTTCCAAATGTACTTTAAAATGTCTATTTTAGAAAATGTATTTCTATTAAATTAAGAATTATTATTAAACTGCACCTAAATCATTGTTAGATTGTATCATAAACACTGTCTTATTATGATAAATAAAATATTTATTATTAGCTGAAATTTAGTTCATACCCTGGAATATATTAGTTTAATCATCTTCTTATAGTTATACATTTAGATGGAACAAAACTTCCAAAGATTTGAATTCTGGGAATCTGCGATCATGGAGGCATCTGGATCACCCTCTTACTTGCTACCACCAAGCACCTCTCACCTAACACCTCCCTCTTCCCTGAATCAGAGGAGGTCGCATATGACCCAGATGCTGCCCAAAACCAGTATGTCCTAAAAGACAAAGGGACACTGACAGAGATAGTCACTTATTGGGGAATCCCTAGAAAGAACCACTGACACTCCTCTCTGTCCCAACAGCCTCATAAAGCATGTACTCTCACATAAATTGAGGTTATAACGAACCAGTCCAAATTCCACCGGATCGCTGGAAAACTCAGGGCAGGGGATAAGTTCTGAGTGTTCCCCATGACTCACTGGCCCCCTCATCGCCGACTCGCTGTACTGTAAGTTTGACAAAGGGATGAGAAATGCAGGTAAGGAAAGAGGTTTGGACCTGGCCAAGTGCAGACAGAAGTGCTAACAAAGTGACTACCCTTGACAATGCCATAGTTAAACACTGATGCTCTTGCAGAGAATGATACCATGGAAACGGTTCTTCAGGGTGAGCACGAAGCTGTTCAAGGACGGAGTATCCTGGCTGGCTTCTTTCCATGCTGATGACTAGGCAGCATCCTAACCTGAAGAAGGAAAACTGTGGTTTCTAAACTGTGTGCTCCTTCATGCTCTTCTCTTTCTTCCTCTCATGTGAGTCCTACTAGTGCCTTTGATGAAATCAATCCACTCCTGGTTTTGTTATTTTTTTTGTATCCAAGTAAAAGTGTGCTAATTGTTAACTATATCTCTTTGAATCATTCTTTGGTAGATGCTTAATTATTTCCCTTCTAAGACTCTATTCCTGCTGGGCGTGGTGGTGCAGCCTGTAATCCCAGCACTAGGGAGGCTGAAGCAGGATGATCACAAGTTTGAGGCCAACCTGGGCTACACAGTGAGTACAAGGCCAGCCTGGACTACACAGCCAAATCCTTCTCCAAAAATAAAAAATAAAAGACTCCACTCCTTCACTCTTCTACCACTGCTTTATAGAAGCCCAGGCACACAGGAGATGTTGAATATCAGGTTCAGTGAATAGGACCCTGACTGGAAAAAGAAGAGGCCCCCAGGGAGGACACCATCCTTTTTGGGACCATCCTTCATCAGAAGAGGAAGAACTAAGAAGCGGGTTCAGGAAAGGAGTTCTGTTATGCAGAAAGCTTTAGGATGCTAAGGTAAAGATTCACATGACCTAAAAATCAGAATATCTCAAAGAAGACAATCAACTTACATCCGCCATGGCTCTAGACTTTCAAGAACAAATGAATGCCCCACAGGGCCCCTCTGCTGGTGAAGCACAGAATCCAGAAAAGCCAGAGCTGGGGAAGGAGAGGCAGCATGAGAACAGGTGTGCCCAAGTGGCTCCATCCAAGCTCAAGCTGATGTAAGTTTTTACCTCCTTCGTTCCTGCTTCTACTCCACACCCCAGAGACCACTTACGGAATCTAAACTATGTGCACCAAGAAAAGGTTTCTGGTAGTGCCTGCTTCTGGGAATGCTGATCTGGACCAGGGTTAGCCTGCTCAGTCCTTCCCAGATCAGATCTTCCTCCTCCTGCTCCCACCTCTCCCAGATGAGAAGGCGCCACAGAGTGCAAGCAGCAACCTCCTTCATGGGCTCAGGGTTAAAGCAAGTTGTTCAACACATGGCAGCAGGACAGGATGTACAGGAATTTGCTTGGGAGCCCATAAAGCTGACTTCTTCATACATACCAGAGCATCAGTGATACTGAATGCTATGTAGTTGATAAAAGCTCAGTTGGGGGAAACTATGATACTTTGTTAATTGGAAAAAATAGGTTACAGATGGACACTATGGTTACCGTCATGAAACACATATACATGTCAACATTAAAAAGCTAACAATCAAGCAATACTAAGCAAAAATTTTTAGAAAGTTATACATCTATAAATTAACACTGTTTGGGGGCCCTTGGCAGTTGGGATGACAATGTTCTTCTTGCTTGGGAATGCTGGATACTTGATACAACCATGATTATACACTGTATTATGTCTGTGAACTCCAGATATGGTCTGCTCAGAAAAATGGGTGAAATTCCCCAAATGCAACTCATAAAGCCATGGCTATACTGGTGGGGTCTTGATGCTGCTTCCTTTCACATCTTATCAACAAATAGGTTTATTTTGCAACTGAGCCTGTCTTAGACGTGACAACCTCTAGATAACTGCTGCGTCACCTGATTCCATTAGTCTCACTTCACAGCCAACAGCAGCATAAAGCTATAGGCTAAAAGCACATCTGCCTTCCTGACATGGGTCATGACTTAATGGTATTCCCTGTAATTACCTTCACCTGAGTTCCTAAAGCAGGTCCCCTGAATTGCCAGTTGGCTTTGCTGCTGGCTGCCTTACATTTGTTCCACACATGCTTTGCCTTCAAGATGACAACTATTTCTCCTAGTCACGGTATTATACCCAAAGTATCACTGTTACAGGATCCTGCATTTGAGACAAATTTCTACCCCAAACTCCACTTCTAGTAACATAACCTTAAGAAACAGAAGCTATGAACAGTGGCACACGCCTGTAACCCCAGCACTTTGGGAGGCTGAGGTAGGAGGATTACAGGTTCAAGTCCAGGGGCTGGGGATAGAGCTCAGTGGAATAAGCGCCAGCCTTTACAAAGTGAGGCTGTTTCAAATAAATAAAAAAACAGAAAGGAAAACGAAAATATTTTAAAGAGTTTTCTTCTTTTTAAAATGGAGGGGCTGGGGGGAAAGAGAGAGAGAGACAAACAGACAGACAGGTATGATGACACATTCCTGTAATTCCAGCACTCAGGAGGCTGAAGCAGGATTAATGTGAGTTTGAGGCTACCTGGGCTGCATAGTAAGTTCAAGGCCAGCATAACTACATAGCAAGACTCTGTCTTAAAAAAAAAGAAAACACACACACACACACACACACACACACACACACACACACACAGAACTACACAAGATACAGAGACAGAAGATAAATAGACAGACAGGTAGATAGATACACAGATACACAGATGCACAGATAGAGGAATATGGATATTCAACCAAAAATAATTTCGAAGAATTAGAAGCTGTGTAATAGTAAGAAAAAGGCTTGACATTCATGGCCCACTATACCGTCCTTAGTTATGATGGTACTGGGTAACATTACTTATAAAGAAAGCTATGGCTGACAAATTCTTTAGTGGGGCAAGTCAGTTTCTGACATAACGTGGACATATATCCTATGGAGAGTAAGATAAAGGCTCTGGTGTCAGACTCTCAGGATGTGCACCTGAGCTCGATAGTTACCAGTTTCTCAGCACTTGTGTCCTTGTCAATGAAGAAGGATGGGGTAGTGTCTGCCAGCGACAGCTGCGCTGATGACTGAGTAGGAAGACTATAGTGTATAAATACCCAGTGGTATATAACTGCATAATAATTAGCCTTTATATTGAAAGGCTAAAATGAAAGCTAAAACTTTACTATTAAAGATAAGGAAAGTTGAGCCGGGCGTGGTGGCGCACACCTGTAATCCCAGCACTCAGAGGAGGCTGAGGATCATTGCGCATTCAAGATCTGGGCTACAAAGTGAGCTCAAAGCCAGCCTGAACTGCATAGTGAGACCCTGTCTCAAAAAAAAAAAAAAAAGATGAGGAATGTTAATGTCCCTTATTACATTATAATGAAAAAAAATTAATGCCACTCTTTCCATTTTGCTCAAAGTAAAGTTTGTGCTTCTCAAATCTACCTTCTGATAATGCTAACTAAAATTTAAAAGGTCAGTACTATCACTACTTCAGGTGGAAATATCCTCAAAATAACTTATTTCCGAACATCTATCATTGTTGCCCTGGTAATGATATTTCAGTGACAGTTCTATAATCCTAAAGGTTTCAAATACCTGAGGTTTTCCAATAAGAAAGGAAATCAGAACGCTTCTCTCTTCTCTCTACATATTCCAGATTAAGATTAAAACCCATCTCTGGGTTGGATTTCTTTTCCAAACTAAGAATAAGCCTTCAACACATTGACATTACCAATTATTGTGATTTTATTCCACAGAAACAAATCCAGGCACATAAACTCACATGGAAAAAATTTTTGAATAAAAATACACCAAAATATAATAATAATGTGATATATAATTGTATTTTATTTTATGTTTGCCTTTTTGAGACAGGGTCTCACTATGCAGATCAGGCTGGCCTTAGGCTCACTTCATAGCCCAAGCTGGTCTTGAACTTGCAATGATCCTCCTGTCTCAGCTTCTCAAGTAATGGAATTAGAGCTGTGCACCACCACACCCAGCTCAGACATGTAATTTTAACTTCTTTCTCTGTATGTCTTCTAGACTGCTAATTTTTTTGTGCCAGCCATGCATTAATTCCATAATAAGAAACACAAAGACATATCTAGATATTAGAAAAAAAATTGTGTGATGGGGAGGCATATATTTCAGTCATTAAGAGCACAGGACTAACATTGAAAATCAGCAGAGCCTGAAATGCAGTATTCCTACCAGTGCTGGATCAAGCTGTAGCTGTCACTCAGAAATACAAGAAGACATCTTCACTGTCAAGATTCTCCTTTGGTCAACATGATGTCCAGGAAGCTACATTCAAAGTCTGAGGGAAGGGGACTTCCGGGAAGATGGCGACCGGGTAGGCAGCAGAGAGAGAACCTCCCAGAGGATTACCACCCAGACAATGGAATATAGCAATACGAAGACAGAAAGGAGAGAGGTGTGTACCCTGAACCCAAGAAGGATCTGAAATGGGAACTGAAGCCCTAGGAAAGACCAAGCAAAACCTCTCCTGGAGGAAAGGATCGGA